>JACEVL010000174.1:1157500-1267500 GCA_020284085.1 Aporrectodea caliginosa | reverse complement strand
TGGGTTTCGTTGGCTGCCTCTGTGCTCTGCCTCTCCTTAGCAGCAGCCGCTGTCTCTCGATCACCACCAACAGACTTACCCTGCAAAGACACGGGATACATGTGTACGTGTGGAAAATCAAATAAGACAGAGACAGAGGCGACATATAAATGCCCATATAAATACATACATAAATACATACATACATGTATATTCATAAATACACACATACATAAATATGCCTTTACGTATGTACGTACGTATACATATACACACACATAGTCACATACACATATACACATGTATATTACTATTCTATTCTATTCTATTCTATTCTATTCTATTCTATTCTATTCTATTCTATTCTATTTACGGATTCATAAAGCGCCTCTCACAGTACAACCTATAATCAGAGGCGCTTCCAGTGCGAAGAGCCCCTCGAAAAAGAGAAAGTCTGAAGAGAACGAGCAGAAACATTAGTGCCCCAGATAACATTACAGCTCGAGTAGTAGCAGGAAGGTCATAGCCACAGCAAATTAATCCAACAGAGGCACAGGCACGATGCTGTGCTGTGGCAGTCCGAGACCGAGGAACTAGAAGGTCATGATGGTAAGAGCGGAGAGGACGTTCAGAGGCAGCTGAGATTATATATATATATATATATATAATATATATATATATAAATATATATATATGCAATCTAGGACGACGATGTAAATAAAGTAAGTAAGTGTATCCTTTATTCAACCACTTCGTGCAGGCCATGCACTGGGTCACCAATGACTCACTGAAGCCCGAGAACAGACGGCAGTTAATGCACTGACAAGCTTTGTTGAGAGTTGGGAAGGTGCCATGCTCTGACCAGTCTCCTCAATGTTGCCTGGAGTCTTTTACGACCCTCCCGACCAATGAATCCCCAACAAGCGGGGGTCGCGTGAAGCATCCTCGACACCGTAGTGGCTCGCACAACGTCATTCAGTGATGATCCGGTTACACCATGGGCGGCCAATACCCGGATAGCGTACATTGACTGTCTGGCCCTGATGCAAATGTTCCTTACATGTGAATTGAAGCTGAGATGTTTGGTAACTGTTACTCCCAGTATTTTCATACTTTTGTGGCGGGGAGATGATTGAATGGTATATTACGCAGGCACGAAGATTAGAAGAACACGGGTTCGATATCCACTAGCTCCATCAGGTTGAATCAGCCTTTCACTCCCAAAAGGGGCGACTGTAAATGAGCAGTAGGGCAGATGGGCGCATTGCATGGCTGCCATACAGTCTAATTTGTGGGGCGCGGTGGTGTAGAGGTGTGTTCGGTGCCTTGCAGCCGGAGGGTTGCGGGTTCGAATCCACCTCAAGCCTCCACTGGGCAAGTCCTTCACTCGCAACTATTGCTCATGCGCTTCGGCGTGAAACTCCGATTCAAGTGTCCGCGCTGTAGTCGGGAGCGCCTCTGAGTAGAAATCTTGAAGGGGCGCTATAACAAGTGCTCATACATACATCATACATACATGCATAATTTGATACCTGTAATCATCTGTTACTAATATATCTTGTAATCTTACTGCACACTGGTCAGCTTGAATTAATATACGAATATTATTATAGCACATTATAGGGTTTGTGAATTATATGCTCACTCCGTTTTCTCCATTGACGTGTTCGGCGTGTTCCAACAGCTGATCCTTGTCTCCTTGGCTCTAAACATTTGAGCACATAAGTAAATTTACATCAGTAAATAGGCCAGGTCTACACACTTACCAAAACGCAAAAACGATCATATTCATGATCATTACCACCAACACCACCACGACCACCGCCGCGACCACGACCACCATCATCACCACCACAATCATCATCATCACCACCCGCAACCATTATCACCACCACCACCACCACCATCGTCTTCATCATCATCACCATCGTCACCACCACCATCGTCTTCATCATCATCATTATCATCGTCACCACCACCACCACCACCACCACCACCACCACCATCACCACCACCATCGTCTTCATCATCATCATCATCGTCACCACCACCACAATCTATGACGACGATATGTACCTTCATATTGCACAGTTTACTGTTTGTATAGTTACCTTCATTTTGCGTTTGTGAATGCTTCTGAGTATGAGTGGCTTTGGGAGAAGAAGCCACGGAATGCAGAGAACGGCCATCAGAAGAAGGAACGTCTGGAAAGGTTGCTGTTGATAAAACAGAATATAAATACAGTGCATAATATGAAAACCAGAATATTTCTAATCTAATCTAATCTCATCTGATCTAATGTAGTCTAGTTTGGGCTAATCTGATCCAATCTTATCTATAGAAACGAATACATGTAGCGCCGCTGATACACTGCACAAGGCATCTGGCATAACCGCATTGGGAAATTGTAGTTCTTGGGAAGAACTTGGGAAGGAGATTCTTGAAACGTCGCCGTAGAAATTGCTTCTTACAACACGATGAAGAGGAGAAAGAAGAGGAAGAGGACGAAGGAGACAAAAAGGAGGAAGGAGAAGAAGAGGAGGAGGAAGAAGAGGAGAAGGAAGAGGAGGCGGAGGAGTAGAAGGAAGAGGAGCCAGGAGTGTTTTGAAACGTCGCCCGCCGTAGAAAGTTCTTCTTTACAACTTACGATGACGAGGAAAGAAGAAAGAAGAGGATGAGGACAGAAAGGAGACAAGAAGGAGGAAGGAGAAGAAGAGGAGGAGGAAAGAGAGGAGAGGAGGAGAAGGAAGAGGAGCCAGGAGTGTCTTGAAACGTCGCCGTGGAAATTTCCTCTTACGAGACGATGAAGAGTAGGAGGAGGGAGCAGAAGAGGAGAGGAGGAAGAAGAGGAGGCGGAGAAGGAAAAAGGAGGAGGAGGAGAAGAATAAAGAAAGAGGAGGAGGAGTAGAAGGAAGAGGAGCCAGGAGCGTTTTGAAACGTAGCCATAGAAATTTCCTCTTGTGTACAAGACAATAGGCGCATGTTACCTGTGATTTGTAGAACGTTGCAGAGCCACAAGGGTCCTTTGGATAATTCATGAGGAACATGTTAATCAGATCTACAAATGTAGAGAACATTAAAGATCTACGAATGTAGAGAGCATTCAGGATCTAGAAATGTACAGAACATTAAAGATCTACGAATGTGGAGAACATTCAGAATCTATAATGTACAGGGTGGGCCAAAATAAAGTAATCCCTATGAATTTTGCTAATATTTCGGCCAAAAGTAAGAATTCTTAAATCGCGTTTTACAAGATAGACAGAGAGACAGAGAGAGAGAGAGACAGAAAGAGACAGACAGAGGAGAGTAAAAGGTAGAAGAGGTGGCTACGGGGGTGGGGTGACAAAAGCCAAATCGGAGGAAGGTGTGAAGAAGGAGAAAACACGAAGGAAGGAGACGAAGAAGAGGAGGGAGATGTGGAGGCGGAAAAAGGAAGAAAGAAAGAGAAACAACGGAAGAAGTGGAGGAGTGACAAGAGATACGACTAGATATGCAGGAAGTGACCAGCGAAACAGCAACTGACCAGAAATCCAGCAACTTAGAAGAGATTCAGCAAGTGACCTGCGATTCAGCAACTGACAAGAGATAAAGCGAGTGACCAGAGATACAGCAACTGAGCAGAGATAAAGCAGCTGACCTGATTTACAGGAAATAACCAGAGAAAGACCAACTGACCAGAGATACAGCCTCTAAGAAGAGGAAAGCCAATTCACCGGAGATACAGCAACTGACTGGAGATACAGCATGTGATACAGGAAGTGAGGAGGGAAGAAGCAATTGACCATGCATCAAACAATTCACCAGAGGTACAGCAAGTAACCATAGATAAAGCAACTTTCTAGAGATACAGCAAGTGACAAGAGATGAATCAAATGACCTCAGATACATCAAGTCAAACAGCAACTGACCAGAGATACAACAATTGACCAGAACTAAAGAAACTGACTAGCAAGTGACCAGAAATACAGCAAGTGACCAGAGATAATTGGGCAGAGATACAGCAACTAACAAGAGATACAGCATGTGATACAGCAAGTGACCAGAGATATGGCAATTGACCAGAGACACATCAACTGACTGGAGATAAGCAACTATCCAGACATAGAGCATTCGATAAAGCATGAGACCAGAGATACAGCAATTGACCAGAGAAAGAGCAATTGCCTAGAGATAAGGCAACTGACTAGAGATAAGGCAAATGACCAGAGACAATGCAACTGACAAGAGATATAGCATGTGACAAGAGATAAAGCAATTCAACAGAGATAGAGCAAATGACCAGAGATACAGCAACTAACTGCAGAAAGAGCAAGTGATACAGCAAGTATGCAGAAGCAGTGTAAATGCTCCCACAGCTGTATCAGTCTCGTGACTGGTGACTGATACAGGAGTGGGTGTACCTGAAGGCTCAGGGACAGGGTGGAGGTTGACCATGTATGGGCGAGGGTTTAGGGTAATGGTAACACTCTGGAACAAAGAGCAGATCAGCATGGAAACGGGATTGCTTCCTGCAACCCTCCCAAAGGTTCACTCAGCCTTTCATTCGCCAGATAGCGTTTGTGAATTGAGCAGTAGGAAGTGATGGACGCCTTGCATGATAGCCAAACAGTTAAATACGACTCCTGCATTAACTTGTGATCATACGTTTATAATATGAATTGCAATCATATCACGGTATGTAATTGAAAAAGAAAGGAACATAATTCTTAATTCTCTGAAAGAAAGCGCATATGTGATAGAGAAACTTGTTTTAAATATACTTTAACTATTTTAAAAGTAATATTAATATATTACAAGAAGTACATTTTTTAAATTTTAAATTCTAAAAGTTTAAAAATTGTAAAATCTCAAAATTTTAAAATTAATTTTCAAATAAAAATTTATAAAAAAACAAAAAATTAAAAAATTTCAATTTAATATTTAAATTTCAAATTTTAATTTTTTTTTCTTTAAAATTCAAAAATTTCAAAAATTTATAAATTTCAACAATTTTAAAAACGCATAATTTAAAAATTACAAAAACCTTAAAATGTATAAATTTTAAACTTTTAAAATTTGAGAAGAATTTTAAATTTTCAGACAAATTTTAACTGTTAAATTTTCAATTTTTAAAGAATTGTTAAAGTTCTCACTAAAACTTTAAATTTTATTATTAAATTTTAACCTAATAAATTTTAACCTACACAACATAATCCAATTTATAGCATAAAATCTACCTCCAATAAAGAAAAATGCGAATCTACGACACGACAGAGTTAAGAATAGACAGGTGCAAGTTTTATTATTATTATTATTATTATTATTATTATTATTATTATTAGTATTAGTATTATTTTATTATTATTATTATTATTATTATTTTTATGTCATTGCTAAAACACGGTAAAGTTTAGTGGAAGTAGATTTTATGCTATAGATTCGATTATGTTGTATAGATTCGAATAGGTTAAATATTTAAATATTTCAAGATTAAAAAACTTAAAACTCAAAAATGTCAATATTCACTTTTAGAATTTTAAAAATTATAAATTTAAAATTCAAATTTTAAAGATAAATTTTGTAATTTCTAATTTTTAATGAAATTTTTAATTTAAAAAATTTCTAGCTTTTAAATTAAGAATTAAGAATTTAAAATTTTAAAATTGTTGAAATTGTAAAATTTATAAATTAATAAATTTTTCAATTTTAAAAATGTAAAAAAATTAAAATTTTTAATTTAAATGTTAAACCTAAATTTTTTATTCTTTATTTTTTTATTAATTTTAATTTAAAAATTAATTTTCAAATACTGAGATTTTAAACTGTTAAAATTTTAAGAATTTAAAAATATAAAAAAGCATTTCTTGTAATATATCAATATTACATTTCAAATAGTTAAACTATCTTTAAAATACAAGTTCATCTATCACATATGTCCTATTCTCTCTGAGTATTAATAATAATCTTCGTTTCTTATTTCAAATGACATACCGCAGTATGATTACAATTCATAGTATGAACGGATGATCCGAAGTTATTACAGGAGACGAACTCAAATGTTTGGCTATCATGCAAGGAGTCCATCACTTCCTACTGCTCAATTCACAAACGCTATCTGGCGAATGAAAGGCTGAGTGAACCTTTGGGAGGGTTGCAGGAAGCAATCCCGTTTCCATGCTGATCTGCTCTTTGTTCCAGAGTGTTACCATTACCCTAAACCCTCGCCCATACATGGTCAACCTCCACCCTGTCCCTGAGCCTTCAGGTACACCCACTCCTGTATCAGTCACCAGTCACGAGACTGATACAGCTGTGGGAGCATTTACACTGCTTCTGCATACTTGCTGTATCACTTGCTCTTTCTGCAGTTAGTTGCTGTATCTCTGGTCATTTGCTCTATCTCTGTTGAATTGCTTTATCTCTTGTCACATGCTATATCTCTTGTCAGTTGCATTGTCTCTGGTCATTTGCCTTATCTCTAGTCAGTTGCCTTATCTCTAGGCAATTGCTCTTTCTCTGGTCAATTGCTGTATCTCTGGTCTCATGCTTTATCGAATGCTCTATGTCTGGATAGTTGCTTATCTCCAGTCAGTTGATGTGTCTCTGGTCAATTGCCATATCTCTGGTCACTTGCTGTATCACATGCTGTATCTCTTGTTAGTTGCTGTATCTCTGCCCAATTGCTTTATCTCTGGTCACTCGCTGTATTTCTGGTCACTTGCTAGTCAGTTTCTTTAGTTCTGGTCAATTGTTGTATCTCTGGTCAGTTGCTGTTTGACTTGATGTATCTGAGGTCATTTGATTCATCTCTTGTCACTTGCTGTATCTCTAGAAAGTTGCTTTATCTATGGTTACTTGCTGTACCTCTGGTGAATTGTTTGATGCATGGTCAATTGCTTCTTCCCTCCTCACTTCCTATATCACATGCTGTATCTCCAGTCAGTTGCTGTATCTCCGGTGAATTGGCTTTCCTCTTCTTAGAGGCTGTATCTCTGGTCAGTTGGTCTTTCTCTGGTTATTTCCTGTAAATCAGGTCAGCTGCTTTATCTCTGCTCAGTTGCTGTATCTCTGGTCACTCGCTTTATCTCTTGTCAGTTGCTGAATCGCAGGTCACTTGCTGAATCTCTTCTAAGTTGCTGGATTTCTGGTCAGTTGCTGTTTCGCTGGTCACTTCCTGCATATCTAGTCGTATCTCTTGTCACCTGCCGTATCTGAGGTCACTTGCCGTATCTCTGGTCATCTGCCGTATCTCTCGTCACCTGTCGTATCTTTGGTCACTTGCTGTATTTCTGGTAAGTGCTGGATTTCTAGTCAGTTGCTGTTTCACTGGTCACTTCCTGCATCTCTAGTCACTTGCTGTAGCTCTGGTCACTTGCCATATCTCTGGTCATCTGCCGTACCTCTGGTCACATGCTGCATCTCTGGTCAATCACTTGATCCATGGTCAGTTGCTGTATCTCTTGTCGCTTACGTTGTCTCTAGTCAATTGCTGGATCTCTGGTCACCTGATGCATCTCTGGTCATTTACTGTATCTTAGGTCACTTGCTTTATCTTTTGTCACTCGCTGCATCTTAGGTGAGTTGCTGTATCTCTGTTCTCTTGCCATATCTCGGGTCACTTGCTGTATCTCTACTCACTTGCTGTATCTCTGGTCACTCGTTTATCTCTGTTCAGTTGCTTTATCTCCGGTCAATTGCTGTATCTCTTGTGAATTGCTGTATCTCTAGTTAGTTTCTGTTTCCCTGGTCAATTGCTGTATCATTGGTAAGTTGCTTGATTTCTAGTCAGTTGCTGTATTGCTGATCACTCACTTGCTGTATATCTAGTCAGTTTCTGTATCTCTAGACACATGCTGTATTTGGGGTCAATTGCTTAGTCTCTCGTGACTTGTTGTTTCTCTGGTCACTCGTTTATCTCTGGTCAGTTGCTATATCTCTGGTAAGTTGCCTTATCTCTCGCCACTTGCTGTATAAGATACAGGACTGGAAGAACTTACACTACTAGCAGATATACAGCAAAAAGTTACCAGTGACAAAGGCTTATGCTACCAGAAGATACAGCTGATGACCAAAGATACAAGCAAGTGACCAAAGATATGACCAGAGATAAGTGAGCGACCAGAGATACAGCAAGTCAACAGAGATACAACAAATCACCCACGATACAGTTAGAGAACACAGCAGAGATACAGTAAGTGACCAAAGATAAAGCAAATTACCAGAGATACAGCAAGTGACCAGAGATATAGCAGCTGAAGATTAAGTGAGTGACCAGAGATACAGCAAGAGATACAGCAAATGACCCAGAATACAGCAAGATACCTGATACAGCAAGTGACCAGAGATAAAGCAACTGACTACAGCAAGTGACCAGAGATATCCAAGTGACCAGAGATACAGCTACAGCAAGTGACAGACTGACCAGAGATACAGCAACTGACTAGAGATACAGCAAGTGACTAGAATCCAGCAACTTACTACAGATACAGCAAGTGACCAAGATGACAGCAACTGACCAGAGATAAAGCAAGTGACCAGAGATACAGCAAGTGACCTATATAAGATAGCAGGACGACAGACAGGAAGTGACCACAGAGATACAGCAACTGACTAGAAATCCAGCAACATACTACAGCTACTGACTAGAAATCCAGCAACATACTACAGCTACTGACTAGAAATCCCACAACTTACTACAGCTACTGACTAGAAATCCCTCAACTTACTACAGCTACTGACTAGAAATCCCTCAACTTACTACAGCAACTGACTAGAAATCCCACAACTTACTACAGCTACTGACTGACCAGAGATTACCAGCAACCAGCACTACAGCTACTGACTAGAAATCCCGCAACTTACTACAGCTACTGACTAGACCCTAACTTACTACAGCAACTGACTAGAAATCCAGCAACTTACTACAGCTACTGACTAGAAATCCAGCAACTTACTACAGCAACTGACTAGAAATCCCACAACTTACTACAGCTACTGACTAGAAATCCCGCAACTTACTACAGCTACTGACTAGAAATCCCGCAACTTACTACAGCAACTGACTAGAAATCCCGCAACTTACTACAGCTACTGACTAGAAATCCCACAACTTACTACAGCTACTGACTAGAAATCCAGCAACTTACTACAGCTACTGACTAGAAATCCCTCAACTTACTACAGCTACTGACTAGAAATCCCTCAACTTACTACAGCTACTGACTAGAAATCCAGCAACTTACTACAGCTACTGACTAGAAATCCAGCAACTTACAACTTACTACAGCTACTGACTAGAAATCCCTCAACTTAATACAGCTACTGACTAGAAATCCCTCAACTTACTACAGCTACTGACTAGAAATCCCTCAACTTACTACAGCTACTGACTAGAAATCCAGCAACTTACTACAGCTACTGACTAGAAATCCAGCAACTTACTACAGCTACTGACTAGAAATCCCTCAACTTACTACAGCTACTGACTAGAAATCCAGCAACTTACTACAGCTACTGACTAGAAATCCAGCAACTTACTACAGCTACTGACTAGAAATCCCTCAACTTACTACAGCTACTGACTAGAAATCCCTCAACTTACTACAGCTACTGACTAGAAATCCCTCAACTTACTACAGCTACTGACTAGAAATCCAGCAACTTACTACAGCTACTGACTAGAAATCCCACAACTTACTACAGCTACTGACTAGAAATCCAGCAACTTACTACAGCTACTGACTAGAAATCCCGCAACTTACTACAGCTACTGACTAGAAATCCCTCAACTTACTACAGCTACTGACTAGAAATCCAGCAACTTACTACAGCTACTGACTAGAAATCCCTCAACTTACTACAGCTACTGACTAGAAATCCCTCAACTTACTACAGCTACTGACTAGAAATCCAGCAACTTACTACAGCTACTGACTAGAAATCCCTCAACTTACTACAGCTACTGACTAGAAATCCCGCAACTTACTACAGCTACTGACTAGAAATCCCTCAACTTACTACAGCTACTGACTAGAAATCCCTCAACTTACTACAGCTACTGACTAGAAATCCCTCAACTTACTACAGCTACTGACTAGAAATCCCTCAACTTACTACAGCTACTGACTAGAAATCCCTCAACTTACTACAGCTACTGACTAGAAATCCCTCAACTTACTACAGCTACTGACTAGAAATCCAGCAACTTACTACAGCTACTGACTAGAAATCCCTCAACTTACTACAGCTACTGACTAGAAATCCCTCAACTTACTACAGCTACTGACTAGAAATCCCTCAACTTACTACAGCTACTGACTAGAAATCCAGCAACTTACTACAGCTACTGACTAGAAATCCCACAACTTACTACAGCTACTGACTAGAAATCCAGCAACTTACTACAGCTACTGACTAGAAATCCAGCAACTTACTACAGCTACTGACTAGAAATCCAGCAACTTACTACAGCTACTGACTAGAAATCCCGCAACTTACTACAGCTACTGACTAGAAATCCAGCAACTTACTACAGCTACTGACTAGAAATCCAGCAACTTACTACAGCTACTGACTAGAAATCCAGCAACTTACTACAGCTACTGACTAGACAGAAATCCCTCAACTTACTACAGCTACTGACTAGAAATCCCTCAACTTACTACAGCTACTGACTAGAAATCCAGCAACTTACTACAGCTACTGACTAGAAATCCCTCAACTTACTACAGCTACTGACTAGAAATCCCTCAACTTAATACAGCTACTGACTAGAAATCCAGCAACTTACTACAGCTACTGACTAGAAATCCAGCAACTTACTACAGCTACTGACTAGAAATCCCTCAACTTACTACAGCTACTGACTAGAAATCCAGCAACTTACTACAGCTACTGACTAGAAATCCAGCAACTTACTACAGCTACTGACTAGAAATCCAGCAACTTACTACAGCTACTGACTAGAAATCCCACAACTTACTACAGCTACTGACTAGAAATCCAGCAACTTACTACAGCTACTGACTAGAAATCCAGCAACTTACTACAGCTACTGACTAGAAATCCCTCAACTTACTACAGCTACTGACTAGAAATCCAGCAACTTACTACAGCTACTGACTAGAAATCCCTCAACTTACTACAGCTACTGACTAGAAATCCAGCAACTTACTACAGCTACTGACTAGAAATCCAGCAACTTACTACAGCTACTGACTAGAAATCCAGCAACTTACTACAGCTACTGACTAGAAATCCAGCAACTTACTACAGCTACTGACTAGAAATCCCACAACTTACTACAGCTACTGACTAGAAATCCAGCAACTTACTACAGCTACTGACTAGAAATCCCGCAACTTACTACAGCTACTGACTAGAAATCCAGCAACTTACTACAGCTACTGACTAGAAATCCAGCAACTTACTACAGCTACTGACTAGAAATCCCTCAACTTACTACAGCTACTGACTAGAAATCCAGCAACTTACTACAGCTACTGACTAGAAATCCCTCAACTTACTACAGCTACTGACTAGAAATCCAGCAACTTACTACAGCTACTGACTAGAAATCCCTCAACTTACTACAGCTACTGACTAGAAATCCAGCAACTTACTACAGCTACTGACTAGAAATCCAGCAACTACTACAGCTACTGACTAGAAATCCCTCAACTTACTACAGCTACTGACTAGAAATCCAGCAACTTACTACAGCTACTGACTAGAAATCCCGCAACTTACTACAGCTACTGACTAGAGATCCCACAACTTACTACAGCTACTGACTAGAAATCCAGCAACTTACTACAGCTACAGCAATTGACCGGAGTTAAAAGAACCGACCAGATATAAAGCGAGTACCAGAGATACAGCAAGTGACCTAAGATACAACAGGCGACCAGACAGGAAGTGACCAGGGATAAAGCGAGTGATCAGAGATACAAGTACAAGAGATAAAGCAACTAGTAGAGACCAGAGCAAGTGACCAGATATACAGCAAATGACCAGTATAAAGCAACTACGAGAGATACAGCAAGTGACCAGAGATACATTAAGTGAACAGAAATAAAGCGAGTGACCAGAGATCAGTATTAGCAATAGTAGTAGTAATAGTTGTAAGAGTAATAGTTGTAGTTATACTAGTAGTAACAGTAGTAGGACTTGTAATAGTATAATAGTGGTAACAATAATATTAACCACAACAACAGCAATAATAGTAATGTAATAATAACAATAATCAATATTAGTTTGAACTAAGCAACTGAGTGCCCGAGGTCCCTGCAAAGTAACAGTCTCAGTGTAGAATCAAACTAACTAGTATACTTTGAAATCAAGCTAAGAATTTAACATACTGACAACCAAAAGAAATATTACAACCTCTAGTGGTGACTACTCGTTGGCTGCGCCAGTCTCGAACGACCTCCATCGGTGTCTGCTACTCGGTCGTTGCGTGGCGCCTTCGCGTCCCCTACCGAAGTGCCTGGTTTGGCCATCGGCAGCTGCAATACACAACAGTCCATCCTTTATACCATTCCAACTCTCAAGTACACAGATCCCCAGCAGTCTAATGAGGTCTTACAAAAATACGACATTTTTATTATTATTATTAGACTCTCATTTACAGGGCGCCTAAACAAAATGGGAATCTTGCACAAAAGCGCGTAACAGAATAATCAATCATAGTAAATTTTAAACAAATAAGTTTTAAGGTTAGTTTTGAAAATCGATAAATTTTGGATGAAGACCATTGACATTTCAGTTATCGTTAATTATTATTTGAAATATTTGCGTCCCAAACTAGTGAAGTAGGCTACATTTTTGTGACGTTTTATATTCTACATCAACAACTAATTCTAATTAATTTGTTGGGTGCTAATTCTAATTCTAATTAATTAGCTCTTAAAAATTGCTAATTCTAATTATGAAATTGGAACCAATGCTAATTCTAATTAATTAGTTGCAAAATCTTAATTACCCATCACTGATGATACATGCAGTGAATCCAGCTTCTAATAAATTTTAAGCAAGATTATTTTCATCAATCCCACTTCTATTTAAGCTAAAATTATTTTCATCAATCCCACTTCTATTTAGCCAGAATTCTTTTGTCAATTCAACTTGTATTCGACCAACGCTGTTTAGGCTAACCCATGCAATGGCAAGTCATTTAAAAAACTTATCTATTCTCATTACACTATGGCTAAGAACACAGCGCAAACGCGCTTTCGTGCAAGACTTGTCTTGTTAAAGCGCGCTATAAATTTCTAATTGTATTGTATTGTATTTACGTCGCTAAACTACACGATTTTTTCATCAATCCAGCTTCTATTTTAACAAATAACTAGTTTCATCAATCAAACTTCCATTTATGCAAAAATTATTTTTACGCATACACATAAGAGAAATAATAAAATACGCTAAAATACTCGACTGGCAGCATCATGAATTAAATACGCTAAAATAAACTTTTATCATTTTATTTGTTTACGACGTTTAGCAGACAAGTTAGTCAACAAGTAAATTCAACTTGTATTCGACCAATGCTGTTTAACCCATGCAATGACGAGTCATTTAAAAAACTTATCTACTCTCGTTACACTATGACTAAGAACACAGCGAAATAATAAAATACGCTAAAATACTCGACTGGCAGCATCATGAATTAAATACGCTAAAATAAACTTTTATCATTTTATTTGTTTACGACGTTTAGCAGACAAGTTAGTCAACAAGTAAATTCAACTTGTATTCGACCAATGCTGTTTAACCCATGCAATGACGAGTCATTTAAAAAACTTATCTACTCTCGTTACACTATGACTAAGAACACAGCGAAATAATAAAATACGCTAAAATACTCGACTGGCAGCATCATGAATTAAATACGCTAAAATAAACTTTTATCATTATATTTGTTTACGACGTTTATTCGGTATGGAAAGCCGCACGTCAAATACGTATATAAACATTTTCATATTTTCACATTTCTACACAATATCTTGCAACAAAACCACCACCAATCAACAGTTATTCACTTACGCTATCAGAAAATAATCTCAAACTGATATAATTATGTGGGTAAGTGGGTGAAATGTGGGTCTAAACACGGGGAAAAGCCATTTTCACACATTTTCTCACTCTAAGTGTCATTCAGCCTGTGTTTTTGAAGGTTTTATTCTTCCAATCATGAGTTATCCACCTAGGCAATCAGAAAATAATCTCAGACTGATATAATTATGTGGGTAAGTGGGTGAAATGTGGGTCTAAACACGGGGAAAGGCTATTTTCACACATTTTCTCACTCTAAGTGTCATTCAGCTTGTGTTTCTGAAAGGTTTTATTCTTCCAATCATGAGTTATCCACCTAGGCAATCAGAAAATAATCTCAGACTGATATAATTATGTGGGTAAGTGGGTGAAATGTGGGTCTAAACACGGGGAAAGGCTATTTTCACACATTTTCTCACTCTAAGTGTCATTCACCCTGTGTTTTTGAAGGTTTTATTCTTCCAATCATGAGTTATCCACCTAGGCAATCAGAAAATAATCTCAGACTGATATAATTATGTGGGTAAGTGGGTGAAATGTGGGTCTAAACACGGGGAAAGGCTATTTTCACACATTTTCTCACTCTAAGTGTCATTCACCCTGTGTTTTTGAAGGTTTTATTCTTCCAATCATGAGTTATCCACCTAGGCAATCAGAAAATAATCTCAGACTGATATAATTATGTGGGTAAGTGGGTGAAATGTGGGTCTAAACACGGGGAAAGGCTATTTTCACACATTTTCTCACTCTAAGTGTCATTCACCCTGTGTTTTTGAAGGTTTTATTCTTCCAATCATGAGTTATCCACCTAGGCAATCAGAAAATAATCTCAGACTGATATAATTATGTGGGTAAGTGGGTGAAATGTGGGTCTAAACACGGGGAAAGGCCATTTTCACACATTTTCTCACTCTAAGTGTCATTCACCCTGTGTTTTTGAAGGTTTTATTCTTCCAATCATGAGTTATCCACCTAGGCAATCAGAAAATAATCTCAGACTGATATAATTATGTGGGTAAGTGGGTGAAATGTGGGTCTAAACACGGGGAAAGGCCATTTTCACACATTTTCTCACTCTAAGTGTCACACAGCTTGTGTTTCTGGAAGTTTTATTCTTCTAATCATGAGTTATCCACCTAGGCAATCAGAAAATAATCTCAGACTGATATAATTATGTGGGTAAGTGGGTGAAATGTGGGTCTAAACACGGGGAAAGGCTATTTTCACACATTTTCTCACTCTAAGTGTCATTCACCCTGTGTTTCTGAAGGTTTTATTCTTCCAATCATGAGTTATCCACCTAGGCAATCAGAAAATAATCTCAGACTGATATAATTATGTGGGTAAGTGGGTGAAATGTGGGTCTAAACACGGGGAAAGGCTATTTTCACACATTTTCTCACTCTAAGTGTCATTCACCCTGTGTTTTTGAAGGTTTTATTCTTCCAATCATGAGTTATCCACCTAGGCAATCAGAAAATAATCTCAGACTGATATAATTATGTGGGTAAGTGGGTGAAATGTGGGTCTAAACACGGGGAAAGGCCATTTTCACACATTTTCTCACTCTAAGTGTCATTCACCCTGTGTTTTTGAAGGTTTTATTCTTCCAATCATGAGTTATCCACCTAGGCAATCAGAAAATAATCTCAGACTGATATAATTATGTGGGTAAGTGGGTGAAATGTGGGTCTAAACACGGGGAAAGGCTATTTTCACACATTTTCTCACTCTAAGTGTCATTCACCCTGTGTTTCTGAAGGTTTTATTCTTCCAATCATGAGTTATCCACCTAGGCAATCAGAAAATAATCTCAGACTGATATAATTATGTGGGTAAGTGGGTGAAATGTGGGTCTAAACACGGGGAAAGGCTATTTTCACACATTTTCTCACTCTAAGTGTCATTCACCCTGTGTTTTTGAAGGTTTTATTCTTCCAATCATGAGTTATCCACCTAGGCAATCAGAAAATAATCTCAGACTGATATAATTATGTGGGTAAGTGGGTGAAATGTGGGTCTAAACACGGGGAAAGGCTATTTTCACACATTTTCTCACTCTAAGTGTCATTCACCCTGTGTTTTTGAAGGTTTTATTCTTCCAATCATGAGTTATCCACCTAGGCAATCAGAAAATAATCTCAGACTGATATAATTATGTGGGTAAGTGGGTGAAATGTGGGTCTAAACACGGGGAAAGGCTATTTTCACACATTTTCTCACTCTAAGTGTCATTCACCCTGTGTTTTTGAAGGTTTTATTCTTCCAATCATGAGTTATCCACCTAGGCAATCAGAAAATAATCTCAGACTGATATAATTATGTGGGTAAGTGGGTGAAATGTGGGTCTAAACACGGGGAAAGGCTATTTTCACACATTTTCTCACTCTAAGTGTCATTCACCCTGTGTTTTTGAAGGTTTTATTCTTCCAATCATGAGTTATCCACCTAGGCAATCAGAAAATAATCTCAGACTGATATAATTATGTGGGTAAGTGGGTGAAATGTGGGTCTAAACACGGGGAAAGGCCATTTTCACACATTTTCTCACTCTAAGTGTCATTCACCCTGTGTTTTTGAAGGTTTTATTCTTCTAATCATGAGTTATCCACCTAGGCAATCAGAAAATAATCTCAGACTGATATAATTATGTGGGTAAGTGGGTGAAATGTGGGTCTAAACACGGGGAAAGGCTATTTTCACACATTTTCTCACTCTAAGTGTCATTCACCCTGTGTTTTTGAAGGTTTTATTCTTCCAATCATGAGTTATCCACCTAGGCAATCAGAAAATAATCTCAGACTGATATAATTATGTGGGTAAGTGGGTGAAATGTGGGTCTAAACACGGGGAAAGGCTATTTTCACACATTTTCTCACTCTAAGTGTCATTCACCCTGTGTTTTTGAAGGTTTTATTCTTCCAATCATGAGTTATCCACCTAGGCAATCAGAAAATAATCTCAGACTGATATAATTATGTGGGTAAGTGGGTGAAATGTGGGTCTAAACACGGGGAAAGGCCATTTTCACACATTTTCTCACTCTAAGTGTCATTCACCCTGTGTTTTTGAAGGTTTTATTCTTCCAATCATGAGTTATCCACCTAGGCAATCAGAAAATAATCTCAGACTGATATAATTATGTGGGTAAGTGGGTGAAATGTGGGTCTAAACACGGGGAAAGGCTATTTTCACACATTTTCTCACTCTAAGTGTCATTCACCCTGTGTTTTTGAAGGTTTTATTCTTCCAATCATGAGTTATCCACCTAGGCAATCAGAAAATAATCTCAGACTGATATAATTATGTGGGTAAGTGGGTGAAATGTGGGTCTAAACACGGGGAAAGGCTATTTTCACACATTTTCTCACTCTAAGTGTCATTCACCCTGTGTTTTTGAAGGTTTTATTCTTCCAATCATGAGTTATCCACCTAGGCAATCAGAAAATAATCTCAGACTGATATAATTATGTGGGTAAGTGGGTGAAATGTGGGTCTAAACACGGGGAAAGGCCATTTTCACACATTTTCTCACTCTAAGTGTCATTCACCCTGTGTTTTTGAAGGTTTTATTCTTCCAATCATGAGTTATCCACCTAGGCAATCAGAAAATAATCTCAGACTGATATAATTATGTGGGTAAGTGGGTGAAATGTGGGTCTAAACACGGGGAAAGGCTATTTTCACACATTTTCTCACTCTAAGTGTCATTCACCCTGTGTTTTTGAAGGTTTTATTCTTCCAATCATGAGTTATCCACCTAGGCAATCAGAAAATAATCTCAGACTGATATAATTATGTGGGTAAGTGGGTGAAATGTGGGTCTAAACACGGGGAAAGGCTATTTTCACACATTTTCTCACTCTAAGTGTCACACAGCTTGTGTTTCTGGAAGTTTTATTCTTCTAATCATGAGTTATCCACCTAGGCAATCAGAAAATAATCTCAGACTGATATAATTATGTGGGTAAGTGGGTGAAATGTGGGTCTAAACACGGGGAAAGGCTATTTTCACACATTTTCTCACTCTAAGTGTCATTCACCCTGTGTTTTTGAAGGTTTTATTCTTCCAATCATGAGTTATCCACCTAGGCAATCAGAAAATAATCTCAGACTGATATAATTATGTGGGTAAGTGGGTGAAATGTGGGTCTAAACACGGGGAAAGGCCATTTTCACACATTTTCTCACTCTAAGTGTCACACAGCTTGTGTTTCTGGAAGTTTTATTCTTCTAATCATGAGTTATCCACCTAGGCAATCAGAAAATAATCTCAGACTGATATAATTATGTGGGTAAGTGGGTGAAATGTGGGTCTAAACACGGGGAAAGGCTATTTTCACACATTTTCTCACTCTAAGTGTCACATAGCTTGTGTTTCTGGAAGTTTTATTCTTCTAATCATGAGTTATCCACCTAGGCAATCAGAAAATAATCTCAGACTGATATAATTATGTGGGTAAGTGGGTGAAATGTGGGTCTAAACACGGGGAAAGGCTATTTTCACACATTAAAATTATCATAACATCTTGATATTCACATTACTTTTGGACAAGCAGGTTCTTAAACATAGAGATGAGATGATATGTAATAGTATATGAATGAATTTGTATGTTTTTCTCAAATTTGCTTCTGTGTATGTCTGTATATAATGTATGTCTGCATATCCCTTACAATGTTTTTATGGATGTGCTTGTATGTATGCCTGCATAGGGCAGATATTTATTACTTTTGGCAAGTATGCATGAATTCGTGTCAATGGGCATGTACTTTTGTAGATACCTATAAAGGTGTGCATAGCCATATGTTTGTACGTGTGTATGTATGTATTGTAATTGTAATTTGTAATTGTAATCTGACATTTATGGAGCTCCACTTCAAGAAAACACTCATCAGTGGTGCTCCCAACCTGAACCATTGAGATTACTGTTGAATAATACAGAGGAGAATGAAAGGGGGAGAGACTGCTAAACTTCGGTCTGAATAATAACCTCATGGTGATGAACACTGCAATTCTATGAAGAAAAGTGAACATGGGAATCACCTGATGGTAAAACAAGAAATATGATAGACTTCATATGAGTCAATAAGAGGTGAAATACAGTGTTTTGATGTGCCGAGCATTATCTAAACCAGACATTGCATAAAATCATAAATAGGCAATGGCTGGAGTAAGAATCAAACTGAAACTATCCACAAAGAAATGCTTTGAAAAAGATTTGACGTAGCTAGACTCAAAGAGGAAATGTTTGGACAGCAGTTCAACACCTTGCTCTATGAAAAATGGAGGCAGGTAGACACAGATAGCATGAGCACAGTAGAAAAAAACATGGAGGGAAATTAGAGATACTTACACAGACGTGGCACAAGAGGTACTGGGTTTCATATAAAAAACAGAGGAGGGCACAATGGATATCACAGGAGGTACTGGAACTGAGTGTTCAGAAAAGACAGATAAAGGCAGTAAGAACACACAGTGAAGAAAATAGGAAAAGCTGCAACAAGATAATAACAAGAGAAACCAAAAAGAAAAGGAAACAACATAAGGAACAATGGCTGGAGGAAAGGTGCCTTGAGGTGGAGAATAGTGAAAAGAACCAAAATCCTCAGAACTTTTCCAGAAAGGAAATGAAATCTGTGGAACCTTATGCACAAGACTAACAACAGTAACAGAGAAAAATGGGAATCTATTGGACAACATGGCAGATATCAAAAGTATTATAATGAAAGTGTTGGAATGAATTACCAGAAAGTAATGGACATGAACATATGGAGGACATCCTGAGAGAGGAGGTGGAGGCAGCTATAGGAAATGTGAAAAAGAGTAAGGCACAAGGAGAGGATAATATTACAGCAGAAATGATGCAAGCCGGAGAGGAATATTCAGTGGAAATGTTACACATGTTATGCAACAAGATCTATCAGGAAAAGAAATGTCTAGCTGACTGGGGGAAAGCTATAATCGTCTGAATACATACGAAATGTGACAAGAGGGATAGCAGTAATTATCGAGGCATTAGTCTGTTGAGTGTTGCTGGGAAAGTATACACGCGGATACTACAGCAACATCTTAGGAGATATGTTGAGGAGGTGGTGGCTGAGGAACAGGCGGGGGTTCAGAGCCGGAAGAGATGCAATAGTTCCACTCTTCACTGTTCGACATCTATCAGAGAAATACTTAGAAAGAAATCGAACTTTGGACAACAATTTCATAGATTTTAAACAGGCATTTGATAGTATATGACAACAGGGATTATGACAGGTACTAAGGAACTATGGAATTCCATAGACGTTGGTGATACTACTAAAAGATATATACAGCAAGTCAATGAGTGCAGTCAGAGTAGATGGAGAACTAACTGTGTGGTTTAAGATCACAGTAGGTGTAAGGCAGAGATGCTAATTGTCGTCAGATTTGTTTAACCTGCTTTCTGAGGCCATGATGAGTTGCACAATGAATTCTGTCGAAGCTGGAGTGACACTAACAGATACTTAACAATCTGTGTTTTACTGATGATACTGACTTGGTAGCAGAGTCGCCGTACCAACTCCAGGAAATTGTGGAAGGGACAAATTGTGGAGTTTGAGCTGCAGCTCTTGAGAGAGGCGATTCCTGAATGTCCCTCGCATGCATACAAAGGACAGTCAGGAGTCCATGGGCAGCCGACCGAAGGGTGCCACAACTTAGGACCAAGGTGAAATGCAGAAGTCCCTAAGGTATGATGGATCAGAGCCAACAAGACAATTGTGCATAAGGGTCAGGATCTTAAACCGAATACACTGCTGGATGGGGAGCCAGTGCAAAGTATTCCGCATAAAGGAAGCTATATGGCCAAACCTGAGGATATCTGTAATAACACAGGCAGCGGCATTGAGAAGAGACTGACGCTTTGAAATTTTAACTAGTGAAATTTCAGTAAAGATGGCGTTACCAAAGTTGACTCTGGAGCAGATAAGGGCTTGAATTAAAGGAGTGACAGCACGAAAGGAGAAGCAGCAGCGGATAATATGGAACTGACGGAGGGGGCTAAAGCATGAGCGGCACACACTATTGACATGATCAGTCAAGGAGAGCTCCTGGTCTAGGACAACTCCAAGATCTGTGGAAGAGAAAACAATATCCGAAAACTGATGGCGTAAAGAGAAGGTATCAATCTTAGCAAGCTGAGTGCCACCACCAAACCAGACGAACTGGGATTTCGCAAAGTTCACACGGAGACAGATGGATGACATCCAGGTACCAAGCGCCTCTGATGTCTGAAGCAATTGCTGCGTTAAACAGATAGCCTCTTTCGCTGGACATTGGAAATATGTCTGTATGTCATCAGAATACTATTGATGAGCTGCAACCCCTGGAGAATGGGGGTCTAAAATGGAACCTTGAGGGAGACCAAATGTAACCATGGACCTGTCAGACCATGTGGAACCAAATATGACTATTAAGTGTGCATGGAGAGAAATGAATGCAGTCATGACAGAGAGCGACCCATGACACCAGACGATCTTTCAAGGTGCTTCAATAGGATGCCATGGTCAATGGTGTCGAAGGCCGCACTTGGTTCAAAAAGGGCGAGAAGTGTAATGTGTGCCCTCCCATCAAGAGCCCAGAAAATCCCAACAAGAATGTGTGTGATGGCTGACTCTGTGGAGTGAAAATTTCAAAACTCTGGCTCATGCTTGGGCAGCAGGGAATTGACCTCAAGGTTAATGGATAAGCTGTATCGACAGATATTTCTCAACCATTTTGGTATAACATAATGAGGGTTTTAAGTGGTTCATAAGATGTGTTGTCTGTGTTAAAACCACTGTAAATAAACCTGGAACGCATAATAACCCAATTTTCCTACCTTATTCTTAAAGCTGTGACAGTGTCCCTTGAGACAGTACTATCATCCAAACCATTCCACAAGTCTACAACTCTTGCACTGAATAATGTTTCTTTCGGTTTCTTAAATAATTTATACAAGTGACCTGTGTTGCCTTTTTGGTGTTAATTCAAAGAACCTCTCCCACTGTAGTGCTCCTTTCCAGTGATAATCTTAAACGCCTTCAATTAGATCTTCTCTACTTCTCCTTCACTCCAGTGTTGTTAGTCCACACCTTTTCAACCTTACTTCATAGCTCTGATACTTGTAGCCCCCATATCATTCTTGTAACTCTGCTCTGCACTTTCTCCAGTTTTTCCATGTCCTTTTTCAGGTATGAATTCCATACCTGGATGCAATATTCCAACTGTGGCCTAGCCAGTGATTTGTAAAACCTCAGTATTGTATCCTTGTCTCTGGTGATTATTCTTCTTCTGTCAAACCTAAAGCTGGGTTAGCCCTTTTGATGCATAAACACATTACCTTAAACGATTTCACACTCTTATGCAAAATCACTCCCAAATCCCTTTTTCTTCACTCACTTTCAATACCTTACACCCATTTCAATACACGAAAACTCATTGTTTCTCTTCCTCTATGCATCACTGAGCACTTTTCCAAATAAAGGAGCATTTGCCACTCCTGTGAACATCTGAACATTCTTCTAAGATCTTACAGCATCATCTCCGATACTCTACTTCTTCACCCACTGCTCTACTTAGTTTTATATCATCTGCAAACTTAGAAATTATTAATAAAATCCCATTTTGTCATTGATAAAAAGTACAAACAGCAGTGGCCCAAGCACTGATCCTTGTGGCACTCCACTTAGCACTGTCATCCAGCTATAATACTTATCACCTATTCCCACCTTTTGTCTTCTATATCATTGTCTTTTGTGAGCTTTGAATCCATCTTAGTACCTGCCCTGTAATCCATCCTGCTTGTTACTTTCTCTGCAGGTTAATATGAGGTACTTTGTCAAATGCCTAGGTAAAATCTAGGTAAATTAGTAAAATTACATCTACATCTACAGGTTTTCCCTCGTCAATCACAGACCTCCTCAAAGAACTCCAAAAGATTTGTTAAACATGAATGGCCTCTGGCAAAGCCATGTTGACTGCTGTTTATTATATCATGCTCATTCGAACCGTATTGCATTTGGCCATTTATAAAGCGCTTCTCTCAGCAAAAGCCTTTCAGCTTTGCCAGACAAGTTTAAGAATTTTTGAAATTCTCTACATTGTCCGTAATAATTTTCTCCATGACCTTGCACACCACACTGGTTAAACTGACTGATCTGTAATTACCTGGTTCACTTCTAATTCCCTTTTTAAACAATGGCACTATGAGTCTATGAGTGTATCGCTCCTACATGGTTTTCTCTCGACTCTTACACTCTTTCAGCTGTTTGATGGTCACGTGTTGAGCGCTTCTGTGAGACTCTTAAGTGGTGCTATATAAATGTCTTGTTACATTACATTACATTACATTCTCGTGGCACATCTCCAGTCTGCATAGATTTATTGAAGATCTGGGCTTCTCTAATTTCTTCCCTCACTTCATGCCTGGAGTCCCTGGACTCTTGTAGGTTTTTGGCCTTTTCAGTTGTTCCACCACATTTTCCTTAGTAAACATTATCTGTGTCAATCCCTTCTCACCATGGTCTAAAATTATTTCGTTAGGCTCAGGGATATTTTCCTAATTCTTCTAAAGTAAACACTGAGCTGAAATATTTATTGAGAACTTAAGCAGCTTCCACATCATCCACAATAACTTCTCCCATTCCATCTTCCTTTTTCAATGGCCCTATCATGACTTTGCTTCTCTGCTTTAATACTTCTGACATAGTTGTAGAAACTCTTACTATCCTCCTATACATTCTTCGATAACTTGCACTCAAAGCTTTTAATTGCTTTCTTGTTTGCATTATTGCAGGAATAGGTATTTCTTTTGTTCACATACTTGTTTCTTAAATTCTCAAGTCTAGTCCAAATCCACTAGATTCCTCGTTCCCTTCCTCAACTTCTAAAATTCTTCCATGCTTTGTTCTTTGCTCTTCTTTTTCTTTGAGCATCACATGTCACCTATTGGTTCTTTTGTACTTCAGTATGTTTTCCTCAATAATCTCCCTCATAAGTTCCCTAGACTTCCTCCAAGCATCATTCACTCCCATTTCCTTCATTTCACCTACCAAATCCCTTTACCAGAACCTCTTCCTCACTAACACATAATCTGCTTTAAAATAGCTCCAAGGTCTTTTCATAATTATAGGCTCTGACTTCCTAGATCTGCTTCACGACAAATTCCCATTTGACTACAAGCGCCATATCGACATCTTCTTTTTATCGCTTACTTTCTCCATTGAATCCTCTTCAGGTTTCGTTTGATAATAATCCCCTCCAAAGCGACCAAGCGTTTCAGCACAGTCTCCAAAATACTCAAAATACAAATTACAAAATCCTCAAGTAAAAATAAATTCCCATGTTAGAGCCATTAAAAGACCCATGTACCCACATTGCGAAAGCAGTATAAAATAATTTTCTGATTGCCAGGGCGGATAACTCATGATTAGAAGAATAAAACTTCCAGAAACACAAGCTGTGTGACACTTAGAGTGAGAAAATGTGTGAAAATGGCTTTTCCCCGTGTTTAGACCCACATTTCACCCACTTACCCACATAATTATATCAGTCTGAGATTATTTTCTGATTGCCTAGGTGGATAACTCATGATTGGAAGAATAAAACCTTCAAAAACACAGGGTGAATGACACTTAGAGTGAGAAAATGTGTGAAAATGGCTTTTCCCCGTGTTTAGACCCACATTTCACCCACTTACCCACATAATTATATCAGTCTGAGATTATTTTCTGATTGCCTAGGTGGATAACTCATGATTGGAAGAATAAAACCTTCAAAAACACAGGGTGAATGACACTTAGAGTGAGAAAATGTGTGAAAATAGCCTTTCCCCGTGTTTAGACCCACATTTCACCCACTTACCCACATAATTATATCAGTCTGAGATTATTTTCTGATTGCCTAGGTGGATAACTCATGATTGGAAGAATAAAACCTTCAAAAACACAGGGTGAATGACACTTAGAGTGAGAAAATGTGTGAAAATAGCCTTTCCCCGTGTTTAGACCCACATTTCACCCACTTACCCACATAATTATATCAGTCTGAGATTATTTTCTGATTGCCTAGGTGGATAACTCATGATTGGAAGAATAAAACCTTCAAAAACACAGGGTGAATGACACTTAGAGTGAGAAAATGTGTGAAAATAGCCTTTCCCCGTGTTTAGACCCACATTTCACCCACTTACCCACATAATTATATCAGTCTGAGATTATTTTCTGATTGCCTAGGTGGATAACTCATGATTGGAAGAATAAAACCTTCAAAAACACAGGGTGAATGACACTTAGAGTGAGAAAATGTGTGAAAATGGCCTTTCCCCGTGTTTAGACCCACATTTCACCCACTTACCCACATAATTATATCAGTCTGAGATTATTTTCTGATTGCCTAGGTGGATAACTCATGATTGGAAGAATAAAACCTTCAAAAACACAGGGTGAATGACACTTAGAGTGAGAAAATGTGTGAAAATGGCCTTTCCCCGTGTTTAGACCCACATTTCACCCACTTACCCACATAATTATATCAGTCTGAGATTATTTTCTGATTGCCTAGGTGGATAACTCATGATTGGAAGAATAAAACCTTCAAAAACACAGGGTGAATGACACTTAGAGTGAGAAAATGTGTGAAAATGGCTTTTCCCCGTGTTTAGACCCACATTTCACCCACTTACCCACATAATTATATCAGTCTGAGATTATTTTCTGATTGCCTAGGTGGATAACTCATGATTGGAAGAATAAAACCTTCAAAAACACAGGGTGAATGACACTTAGAGTGAGAAAATGTGTGAAAATAGCCTTTCCCCGTGTTTAGACCCACATTTCACCCACTTACCCACATAATTATATCAGTCTGAGATTATTTTCTGATTGCCTAGGTGGATAACTCATGATTGGAAGAATAAAACCTTCAAAAACACAGGGTGAATGACACTTAGAGTGAGAAAATGTGTGAAAATGGCTTTTCCCCGTGTTTAGACCCACATTTCACCCACTTACCCACATAATTATATCAGTCTGAGATTATTTTCTGATTGCCTAGGTGGATAACTCATGATTGGAAGAATAAAACCTTCAAAAACACAGGGTGAATGACACTTAGAGTGAGAAAATGTGTGAAAATAGCCTTTCCCCGTGTTTAGACCCACATTTCACCCACTTACCCACATAATTATATCAGTCTGAGATTATTTTCTGATTGCCTAGGTGGATAACTCATGATTGGAAGAATAAAACCTTCAAAAACACAGGGTGAATGACACTTAGAGTGAGAAAATGTGTGAAAATAGCCTTTCCCCGTGTTTAGACCCACATTTCACCCACTTACCCACATAATTATATCAGTCTGAGATTATTTTCTGATTGCCTAGGTGGATAACTCATGATTGGAAGAATAAAACCTTCAAAAACACAGGGTGAATGACACTTAGAGTGAGAAAATGTGTGAAAATAGCCTTTCCCCGTGTTTAGACCCACATTTCACCCACTTACCCACATAATTATATCAGTCTGAGATTATTTTCTGATTGCCTAGGTGGATAACTCATGATTGGAAGAATAAAACCTTCAAAAACACAGGGTGAATGACACTTAGAGTGAGAAAATGTGTGAAAATAGCCTTTCCCCGTGTTTAGACCCACATTTCACCCACTTACCCACATAATTATATCAGTCTGAGATTATTTTCTGATTGCCTAGGTGGATAACTCATGATTGGAAGAATAAAACCTTCAAAAACACAGGGTGAATGACACTTAGAGTGAGAAAATGTGTGAAAATAGCCTTTCCCCGTGTTTAGACCCACATTTCACCCACTTACCCACATAATTATATCAGTCTGAGATTATTTTCTGATTGCCTAGGTGGATAACTCATGATTGGAAGAATAAAACCTTCAAAAACACAGGGTGAATGACACTTAGAGTGAGAAAATGTGTGAATGTGTGAAAATTTTCCCCGTGTTTAGACCCACATTTCACCCACTTACCCACATAATTATATCAGTCTGAGATTATTTTCTGATTGCCTAGGTGGATAACTCATGATTGGAAGAATAAAACCTTCAAAAACACAGGGTGAATGACACTTAGAGTGAGAAAATGTGTGAAAATAGCCTTTCCCCGTGTTTAGACCCACATTTCACCCACTTACCCACATAATTATATCAGTCTGAGATTATTTTCTGATTGCCTAGGTGGATAACTCATGATTGGAAGAATAAAACCTTCAAAAACACAGGGTGAATGACACTTAGAGTGAGAAAATGTGTGAAAATAGCCTTTCCCCGTGTTTAGACCCACATTTCACCCACTTACCCACATAATTATATCAGTCTGAGATTATTTTCTGATTGCCTAGGTGGATAACTCATGATTGGAAGAATAAAACCTTCAAAAACACAGGGTGAATGACACTTAGAGTGAGAAAATGTGTGAAAATAGCCTTTCCCCCCCGTGTTTAGACCCACATTTCACCCACTTACCCACATAATTATATCAGTCTGAGATTATTTTCTGATTGCCTAGGTGGATAACTCATGATTGGAAGAATAAAACCTTCAAAAACACAGGGTGAATGACACTTAGAGTGAGAAAATGTGTGAAAATAGCCTTTCCCCGTGTTTAGACCCACATTTCACCCACTTACCCACATAATTATATCAGTCTGAGATTATTTTCTGATTGCCTAGGTGGATAACTCATGATTGGAAGAATAAAACCTTCAAAAACACAGGGTGAATGACACTTAGAGTGAGAAAATGTGTGAAAATAGCCTTTCCCCGTGTTTAGACCCACATTTCACCCACTTACCCACATAATTATATCAGTCTGAGATTATTTTCTGATTGCCTAGGTGGATAACTCATGATTGGAAGAATAAAACCTTCAAAAACACAGGGTGAATGACACTTAGAGTGAGAAAATGTGTGAAAATAGCCTTTCCCCGTGTTTAGACCCACATTTCACCCACTTACCCACATAATTATATCAGTCTGAGATTATTTTCTGATTGCCTAGGTGGATAACTCATGATTGGAAGAATAAAACCTTCAAAAACACAGGGTGAATGACACTTAGAGTGAGAAAATGTGTGAAAATAGCCTTTCCCCGTGTTTAGACCCACATTTCACCCACTTACCCACATAATTATATCAGTCTGAGATTATTTTCTGATTGCCTAGGTGGATAACTCATGATTGGAAGAATAAAACCTTCAAAAACACAGGGTGAATGACACTTAGAGTGAGAAAATGTGTGAAAATAGCCTTTCCCCGTGTTTAGACCCACATTTCACCCACTTACCCACATAATTATATCAGTCTGAGATTATTTTCTGATTGCCTAGGTGGATAACTCATGATTGGAAGAATAAAACCTTCAAAAACACAGGGTGAATGACACTTAGAGTGAGAAAATGTGTGAAAATAGCCTTTCCCCGTGTTTAGACCCACATTTCACCCACTTACCCACATAATTATATCAGTCTGAGATTATTTTCTGATTGCCTAGGTGGATAACTCATGATTGGAAGAATAAAACCTTCAAAAACACAGGGTGAATGACACTTAGAGTGAGAAAATGTGTGAAAATAGCCTTTCCCCGTGTTTAGACCCACATTTCACCCACTTACCCACATAATTATATCAGTCTGAGATTATTTTCTGATTGCCTAGGTGGATAACTCATGATTGGAAGAATAAAACCTTCAAAAACACAGGGTGAATGACACTTAGAGTGAGAAAATGTGTGAAAATAGCCTTTCCCCGTGTTTAGACCCACATTTCACCCACTTACCCACATAATTATATCAGTCTGAGATTATTTTCTGATTGCCTAGGTGGATAACTCATGATTGGAAGAATAAAACCTTCAAAAACACAGGGTGAATGACACTTAGAGTGAGAAAATGTGTGAAAATAGCCTTTCCCCGTGTTTAGACCCACATTTCACCCACTTACCCACATAATTATATCAGTCTGAGATTATTTTCTGATTGCCTAGGTGGATAACTCATGATTGGAAGAATAAAACCTTCAAAAACACAGGGTGAATGACACTTAGAGTGAGAAAATGTGTGAAAATAGCCTTTCCCCGTGTTTAGACCCACATTTCACCCACTTACCCACATAATTATATCAGTCTGAGATTATTTTCTGATTGCCTAGGTGGATAACTCATGATTGGAAGAATAAAACCTTCAAAAACACAGGGTGAATGACACTTAGAGTGAGAAAATGTGTGAAAATAGCCTTTCCCCGTGTTTAGACCCACATTTCACCCACTTACCCACATAATTATATCAGTCTGAGATTATTTTAACTGATTTGCCTAAAAACACAGGGTGGATGAACTCATGATTGGAAGAATAAAACCTTCAAAAACACAGGGTGAATGACACTTAGAGTGAGAAAATGTGTGAAAATGGCTTTTCCCCGTGTTTAGACCCACATTTCACCCACTTACCCACATAATTATATCAGTTTGAGATTATTTTCTGATAGCGTACGTGAATAACTGTTGATTGGTGGTGGTCTTGTTGCAAGATATTGTGTAGAAATGTGAAAATATGAAAATGTTTATATACGTATTTGACGTGCGGCTTTCCATACCGAATATCCAATATCCGAATGTGAATATCAAACCAACTGCAGAAGCCGGCTTCAGGTAAAGGCGATATTATAGATGGCTGCCAGGGGCGCAACCACGGTCCAGAAGTTGGGGACCTACTAGAATGTCTGGTTGGGGGGAATTGTGAGCGCTGAAGGCACGAAGCTGCGATTGCCCAAGGCAAGAAGCCCCTATAGCGACTAGGCCTATAGGGGGTATGAGTAGGCCTAGTAGATTTCGTTTATTATTAAAAATTAAGTTGACATACCGCAACTTAATTGTTTACATGGGATAATGAAGGTAATGAAAATAAAAACTATAAGTTTATGCCTTTAGTCAGATTGAGTTAAATCTTAAAATCACCGAATATAGTGCGAAATAGAACCCGGCCTAGAGATGAAATTGTGGTCATCTTTTTTGGGCAGTTCAAATTCATGAGGCCTAGGGCGCAGAGCATAATTATGGCCTACGTACGGTCGGAGGAAAGATGGCCTCTAAGCACATGTTGAAAGTTCCGGTTGACCACTTGAAGGAGTTTATAACGTCTGCATCTTCCATCATTCGGTCTAAATCCTGGTGTTCAGGAGGGAGGTAGCCCATGCAGTCGTTTGGCCCTTAGCAGGAAACGTTGGAGTTTTTGACGGTCGTTTGCGGTAGTGAATCCCCACCAAGCGGGAGAGGCATACAGAAGGCGAGAGATGGTAGTTGCACGTGCAACTTCATGGAGCGCAGTTGGAGGGAGACCGTGTGCCCTGAGGACTCTGAGAGCGTGAAGCGAACCAGAGCATGCACTTAGAATCCTGTTGACATGGGAAGAAGCACTAAGATCGTTTGCAATATATCACTCCGAGTATGAGAATTGATGTTACTCTCACGATTTCCAAGGTAGGTGGGTCAGATGTTCCTTTGTCGCGTCGACGGTGGATGATCATTTCCTGAGATTTGCTCTCATTCAGTCGTAGATTGTTCCTAACGGCCCATTCCGATACGTTTTCCAACTCCTCCGAAGTGGAACTCCTCATGGAGGATCCAATAATTAAATAAGTGTCATCCGCATACTTCCTAATCAAGTTCTGAGGATTGACCGGGTGCAAATCCGAGGCATCGATAATGTATGATGATGGGCCTACCCCAGAACCTTGAGGGAGCGTCGTAAGCTCCCCATTGGGGTCTAGCCGGCGGAATTTTGAGCATATGTTGATGCCAAATGGAGTACATTTTGGGCTTTAATTTAGGCTACCTCAAATTTGTCACCGATGATTTCGATATAAAAGTACCTAAACCGTAGGCTATAGATCTGTGAAAAATGTGGCTTCATTATATGAATAAACTGGACGTGACAAGGGTTTAAGAGAATTGAACGGGAAAGAGAAAAATAAAGCTATCGAACAGTGTTTGTCAAAACTAGGAAAGTCGGCAGGGAGGAAGCCTGAACGGGTCAATTTTCTCAGAATACCGTTAAGGCGTTTGTTACCATGTGTGAATCAAAGCCAATCCGATCAGAGATGGTGAAACCCAAAATAAGCTCCTGGACCCGCTCGATGCCAGGGATGAGAGGAGGGAGGGCAATAGGTTTGGACCTCGGTCGTTTGACAACCATTTCCCTTAGCATGCATGGTTTAATTTAAGACTGCTAATGGATGCCCACTTAGAGATATGGTCAAGTTCAGAAAGAGCTATAGTGCCGTCAATGCAGGGACCAGCAAGTAGCCATTGTCGGCATATTTAGGGAGACGGTTTCCACTGTATTTAGGTTTAAGGTTAGAAATGGCTATGACAAAATCAGCAGGTCCAAGGCCAGATCCTTGTGCTATGCTGGCATTAATGGTACAGATGCATGGGAATGATCGCGGAAGGCAAGAAGCTCCTAACGACTGTAGGGTGTGTGGGGAGCGTCGTAAGTTCCTCCATCGACGCAATTCTTAGCATTTGATACCAATTGAATGGAGTGCATTTTTGGCTCTTGTTTTCCTCACAATTTTCAAAAGTTGGGGGGACCGTCCCAGCCTGTTCGAAAGTTGGGGGGACGCGTCCCACGGGTCCCATATAGGGTGGTTGCGCCTATGTCCACGGCCAAAGCTAAAACGCATTTCATATTTTCATCACAACTTTTTCCTTGTCGGTAACTTGGGATTTATTTGGTACCCTTTTGGTCAATCTTTGGATTTTCTGGCAAGAGCTTGGGATTTCAGAAAATGGAGAGTGGTCGCACTGGCGGTAATGGGCAGGTCAGAGCCGGGGCAGGTAATAGGTCAAGGACTCTATATATAGTAGCTGTATATTGGTCCTTGGTAAACGCCAATCATCGTCGATATGATGGCGTCGTTAAATAAACGTATTTCAGTCAGGTCCTTGGTAATAGGTGTGACAAAACAACGACCTGGTGTAAAATAAAACTGTCAATGTGCCGACAAGTGGATGTTATATTATTGGCTTTCGAAGGGTTTTAGTTTGCGGCTTCGAGTGCAGTTTACTGAATAATGTCACCTAATCGAAACCTTAGAAATTCCGAGTGTACATCTCAGCATGATGTTCAAAATCGTAGACCCTGTAGTGGTACTTTAGGTTGGCTAGTCGTCTACTTTAGAAAACACAGAACCTGTTTGAACTGTTTAATTGTTATTTTGAGTTTTGCTGCGATTCTATTGTTCAGACTCTTTTACGTCCTTAGTACTAATCTTGGGCAGATAAGCGTTTCGTACAAGAATCCTGTGTCAAAAAATGAGACATACAGGAAATTACCAAAATGGCATTTCGGGGTGCGGGAACACGACAACCATGGATTTCACCCAGTCAACGAAAAGGGCGTCTATTCCTTTTGGAACGTGTGCATCGAAGCTCAGACAGTTCCTGTACAGCGGGAAATGGACTATCTTGGCAAGAAAATTAACTATCAAGAAACGAAAAAAATTGTCGTTTACGACAGTTTCTACCGAACTGGAGTGCAGAAGCTGTACGTGGCTGGTTCTCACAACAGCCCATTGAACCAGTGGGATTTACACTTCACCCGCGAGTCCATTCCTTCGACCCATGAATTTCACACGTCGACAGCATTTTTTGTTGCACAAACATGCCCATCAAATTTTCATCACTTCTGGATCGACGAGTTTGTGCCGCTATTTTGTGTGGTAAAGCAAGCGAATAAACTGCATGCTGGAGCAGCAAACCAGATCATTTATCGCCTTCCTTCGAATTTAAGTGAAGCGTTGACACGAAGTTGCTATAACAAAACGCTTTTCGAAGACATACTCGCTACTCTGTACATCACTGATTTCCATGACGTCTTTTATCATATGAAAACAAACATCTGCTTCAGTAGTGGAGTTTTTGGAATAACTGCAACAATAAACAATCCCCGTATGGTTGTAGCTCATGTATTACAACAGCTGAACGTAACTGTTCCTCCTGCAACGGACTCTTACATTACGATCATACAGCGTAATCACAGACGCATCATAAATGCCCGTGAACTGGCAAAAGCTGTCAAGCTGTTGGGCTTCCGGAAAGTCCGAATTGTTAATCTGGAGAAGCTGGACGTGAAGGCCCAGGTTAGAGTGGCGGCCAGTTCTAGGGTGATGATCGGCGTTCAGGGGGCAGGCTTGCAGTGGGCTGCTTTCATGCCTGTAGGATCAAGCCTCATCGAAATCGCATGGCCATACAAGTTTTGGGGATTTTATTTTCGAAACTATGTCACCCAGTACCAGATTGCTTATCACGAACTCTATGCTCAGCACGTCCGGGCGAACTGGACCTCCTACGAGCAGCTGGTTCGAAGTGGAAATCCGGTGAGCATGGAAGAAAGGCTTCAGTTGCTCCAGTCACGGCCAAAAACCAGCTCGGTGGACAACATCTGGAAATGGGCAGACGCCATTGTTAACAAAGATAACTTGATTGAAATTCTGTCGACGATTGACTTTAGTTCTTCCTCGACCGAAAGAACGTTAACAGCAAGTAGATCTCAAATAGAAGACAGTTATGACGTACTGAATTTTTTGAAAGTATCACTGCCATGAAATCACGAGAACATTGCCCTTTGGCAGGGCTATCATTACTTCATCCCCTGGTGCAACATCGAATATCAAAGGAAAGGCATTCCAGGCAATGTGTTAAGAAATTAAAAGACAATGAATGCCCCAAATGCATGAAGATTGTCACAACCAGTTTTGCATATATTGAAGATGAATAGTAAAAGTAGTCCTATATGAAACCAGGTTCCAGTACATTACATCTCTACAATGTCTTGTCCAGTTTATGCTTGCCTTCCCAGAGTCCAGACATTTCTTGCCAACTTTGTCTACTGCTTGTGACAGAAATTGACAATTGCATTCTGACCAGTCTTGAGAGTTTTACAACATGTTGGGTATTAACTATTGCATCGGTGTCAGCACCAATCGCAAGAAAGAAGATGCGGTTGTTTTAACTTTCAGTTCAGCACCAATCGCAAGAAAGAAGATGCGGTTGTTTTAACTTTCAGTTCAGTTACGGCTGAACTTTGAACAGGTCTTTTCTGAAACACCAGTTAAAATCAACATATCCATTCCGTCATGGCTGAACTTTGAACAGGTCTTGTCTGAAACACCAGTTAAAATCAACATATCCATTCCGTCTCAGCTGAACTCTGAACAGGTCTTGGCTGAAACACCAGTTAAAATCAACATATCCGTTCAGTCATGGCTAAACTTTGAATAGGGATGTTTTCCGAAACACCAGTTAAAATCAACATATCAATTAGGATTTGTGTGCTCAATTCATTCCAGAAACAAGCCATAAACAGATTTAATTTCTACAGACATGTGCTACATTTTGTGATAATCATCACTGCTGCCTACGTTAATTGCACGTTAACTTGCCATAATGACAGTAACACTGCGACGATTCACTGCTGCAGGACTTCTAACACTGATAACCTCTGGCTAGTTCTGTATGCTGCTGGAAAAATGTTTCATAATGGTTTATTTGGGCGCAGGTTCGTCTTGGCATGGTGTAAAGTGTAAACCACAATGTTGTATCTACACTTGTTTGTTTGCGGTGTTATAGCGTCGTGTTTGGAGCCATCCATTTAGTATGTACGCATGGAGGGGTTAACCCATATGCATATGCTTGTGTATGAGGGTGAGGGAGTCTACTGATAATGTATGCATAAGAAAGGGAGGGGTGACACCTCAATAGTAAAGTTGCTTTGATGTGGCCGGACAACAGTGGTGGACTATCTTTTTTTTAAAACATGTTAATATTGTTTTTGTGTGGATTATTAATATAGACCGTTATATAGGATTTGGGGTATGTCAAGCATACGAATGCAGGTGGGGGAGGAGGGGGTGTAAAGTACATGTGCATACAGGGGAGGGGCCAATTTATCCGGATTTCTGCATACATACTGTAGTGAATGGATGGCCGCTTTGCATTGATAACAAAGTGCGACACTGCTACAGGTCTTTATGCTTTAATCCAGATGTAGGCCCCAACGAAATGGAAAAATCATGGCACAGAAATAACGCTCCATACTTCATATAATTATTGCTTTAATCGGTTCAGGGATGAAGCAGGACAATGCAACATTTTACAAATGTATTCGTATTAAAACAGTGAAATTATGCTAAGTGATTGTGTTAGAAAAAATCATCATGAAAATGAATCAATTAGTCGAGTTCCTAGTGTCATCTGCAACACTTAAGTGCATCTGATAAACTGTTAATAATTGTTAAGACGGTTAATGTCTCATCAACAATAACCTACTTACGCAAACGTCTTCATTGGTTTATAGTATTTAAATGTCTTGCTGGTATTCAGCAAATCAACATTCCATTTTAATGTTCAGTTTTTTAAATAAAATGTTTTGCACTACTTGGTATTGTTTAGAATTAAAACCTAAATGAACACTAATACCGTTTATATGCAATATTGTTGTCCTTCGAGCCGTTTCACTAAACATTTTAGTTACTCTCATAGTTAGTAACTCTTTCCAAACAGCGTGTACTTCTCGGGCTTGTTGGGGCAATCTGGCCCAATGCATTTGTCTGTATCCTTGACTTCTGCTGGCGGCTTGAATGGGATGCACAGTCCTTTCGCACCCATGGCTGGTGCACCATCCTCAGTTACAGCATCCCTATATTGAAAAAGACCATCAATAGTTAATCGACTTACAAACTTTGTTTTCACTTTCATTTAATATTTTTAGTTTTAATTCGATATATGAAAATTATGCAACAAACTTTGTTTTCACTTTCATTTAACATTTTTAGTTTTAATTCGATATATGAAAATTATGCAGCTTTCGTGCTTGTTTTAATAAATTCTATAGCGTCCATGCTTAACACTTTAATCAATCAATCAATCAATCAATTTCGTTTATTCACAACACCAAGCTGACAGGTCGCAACTTGTTATGATGAGCTGCATTGGTTTCCCAGTCGTGTTTACTACGCTGTTGTCATTAAAGAATTAATGTACAAGGGATCGACCGATGGCGCACCAAAACCAATCCGTTGTCAGGTCAACTCAACATCCAGATCGGTCCATGAAGATGGAAACGATCTCTTGTGGTTAAACAACTAGAAAAAGATGTTTTAAATAGAGGACGTAATGACACAAGTGACTGAGCAGAACATCCAATAAAGACGTCTACAAAGAATAGAGGGACGACCCTCTCTCCCCCCTTTTGTAAACTTGTAATGGATGACCTCTGTATGAGGTCACCCAGCAAAGTTTTCATTAGCAGAAGGCTATATAATGAGACTAGATTCATATACATCGCAGATCGTGTTACCAGATATTTTGTTGGTACGCATTTTGTGAGAGCATAGCAAAACAAACCTAGCACTGAGTTTCTTTATCTTTTCTTCGCATGGAATGGCGCCACAGAACGGTGCTAGAATGATCTTGTTCTTCTCAAGGTTATTGCAGAAGTCAGTGAAGTCGGTGCAAATAGCCATGTTACTGTCCCGTTCTTTCTTGGCTCTAAAACGTTGCGACAAAGCATTCATAATGCATTGAATTTCAGTTTAAAAGAACTGCGTCAACTACATAACATGTCCAAATCAAAGGATCCGCCGTTGCATACCATTTCCAAATTATTCACATGTTTAGTTAAACTCAACCAATTTCTTAACACTTGAATGACAAGCTTCATTGGTTTCCTGGTTGCTTTACTTAAACTTTCATCGTTAAAGTGTTAAATATTTGTCTTTCATATTCAGCATTCATTTTTATCAAATAAAACAATGTCATGTAGTTTGGTGTAATTTACTGCTATAACTATGATTATATATTGCTATCTTGCAGTAACAAAGCATAAATTGACAACTCTAAAAGCTGTGCAAGTCTCTACCAAGTCTTAGGAAGGCTCAAACTTCTAAGGTGCTTCACAAGCAGCCATTCAACCAGCCACAATAAGAGAAGCAGTTCCGGCAAGATTCTTTTTCAGACAGAACCTAGGAAGACTGTATTTGGTTAAAGCAAGCAAAAACTACTCAATAAAACAATACCAACACAAAATGCAAATATCATCAGACACTTACTTGGCAAACATGCTGTCGTGTATTTCTTCCAGCAGCTTGTTAATGGCACTGGCCGCATCGTCCAACCCAAAGGTCAGCTTATCCCCAGTGTCTCGACGAACTGCAACAAACTGGTTCTGTTGAACATCACGAGGTCCCAACTCGATTCTGATGGGAACACCCTGCAGTAACAGAATGTAACACCTTCAAAATTTTGAAGTTGAATTTGAACAGAATAGCTGTGAGTAGACTTATCAATATCAAATAGTTTTGTAGTAATTCTAAATGCTACCCTTTGTAGCCATCTGCCTGACCATTTTGATCTTGACCTGGAATCGATTATAACCTGCCTATTGATTTTTTTCTTAGGGTTAGGGTTAGAGCACCTGTGAATAAGCTGGTTCCCATGACTTCTGGGTGCTGTAGAAATTTCTAGACTACGGTTAATTTGTGGCCAGTTTGATAATCAAATCTCCCTGCTATAGTTTTATAAACCACAGCTTTACAAGGTTAGCTTTAATATTTGTAGACGTGGAACTCCATGTAACTAAACACTAACACATCTGTAACAGGAAATCTTCGGAGTTAACCCACCTGAGATTACACTTCCAAAGAGCAGGTTACCTTGACTGTACTGCCTAATAGCAGGACTGGAGTTTAATGTGCTCAGAATATTTTCTCACCTTTAGTTCCCAGTGGTTGAACTTCCATCCTGGCGAGTAGTTGTCCCGATAGTCGCCTCGTACACGTACACCACTGTCTTCTATTGCCTGGGCAAGTGATTGACACCTGCTCTTCAGCTGTTCCTTCTCAGCCTCTGGCAGCTGTGCAGTGATTCCGCAGGGCACAACAACGACCTAGAAAGAGAAAACGAATGTCAACTTCTCTCTCAACAAACAAGTGACTGCTTTTTACCTCTGCCCAGGATGGGAAAAGCCAAAACATTCAGAGCAAGGGCATTTGCTGAATCCAGCCCAACAGTATGGAATGCTTTGACTGTTGCACTTAATGATCTTGAGATATCACCAGAGAGCTTTTGAAAGGAGCTGAAGACTCTGTGTCAACGTGTTAGTGCTTACTTTATTGCATATGTTGTAGAGTTAGTTACACTGCATTCACTTTACAAATCGACATAAAGTAACAACAATGATAATAATAATGAGAATTAGAATAACAGTAACATTGTTACGTAAATACAAAACGTAGTTTCATTCCGAATGGCTTTCATCTCCAATGTTAACCCTCACCTCAGTTACCAGTACACCTGATACCCACACCCAATTTACTTAAAAATTAAAAGTACCGCATCACACGAACATGTCTTTTATCTGGTAAGTTTTGCAGGCCATCAAATGCTTCATTTCTTTTAACTGGTGCTTCATCCACACCAGAGTCTTGCAAGCCAACTGTCAGGCAAGTAATGCAAGCTTCCAAATACTTCTTTCTATCACTGTTGCTACACAAGTTTGTTAAATGCATTACATACATTATGTTCGATCGTGGTTTCATTGTTATGTCGGGAGCGCCTCTGATGAGTCTCTCTTGAAGTGGCGCTATATAAATTACAATTAGAATAGAGATGGCAGTTAGGTTCTGAGCACCTGCACTGAAGCAATTCTGGGCGGAAGGACAAGGCCTTTGTTATCTCCGTGGACCATGACGATGATTCCAATGGACCGTGTCGTGATGGCCCATGAGTTCTGGTAGGCAAAGCGCTTCTCACGAGTGACAGGATCCTCAAACGAAATGTCGAACATCTTTGAGAAATTCTGACCCAGGTGATGAGAAGTCGCAGCCTGCAATGAAGAAATAAAAAAGTCTAAAAATTATATGACAAAACAGTCCTGAGGTGAACTGGTCAGTCCTTGAGCACGCCTTTTGACCATGCAACATCGTGCCTTTTCAGTGCCTCCCTCTGGATCTGTGTATATTTCTGGCCAGGGACAGTACATGCACCTTTTATGAATACTTGAAAATTGCTCCCTTATTGGGACTGAGCTGGGAATGCCTAAGTCTAAGGCATGAGATATCTTGAAGGAATGCTACATAAATGCTGCGAATTAATGAACACATGATAACATTCAGGACATGTCAAACTCAACAAGAAATCTGGTATAGATTCTTGTACAATCCAGATGCAAACACACAATATTCTGAAATCTGCTTAACTTTGAGATAGCTAACAGTTTAATCGTTATCTCACTAGCCACATAATCTAGAGCCTTTCAAGTAACTCATGAAAGTGTTGCCTGCCAACGTCAGCAAGGCACAAAAAGAAACTTTCTGGGAAGTTTCTTTTTAATATCTTAACAAAGGTCTTCCGATGTTGACATGTAAACCCACCATCAATATTTCATGTTTGGTCTGACATTGTTAAGTTAGATCCAATTACTGTCAACACCTAATGCCTTAGACTTAGGCATTGTTAAGATTTAGGTCCAATCACTGTCATAACCTGATGCTCTAATGATGGCATAGGCCCACCTGTATTCCTCGGCCAGAGGCAGAGATGTAGGCCTCCACTGTGGTTGTATAGTCACCTCCGGCAAACTTCTCTTTCTGAGTCTTCCTGCCCTTGATGACTGGAATGGCTAGAAGGTTCTCGTAAATGTATTCGTAGAGTTCGAGGATCTTAATCACCTAAAATATAATCACACGGACACACATTTGAGTTCTCTTACTAGTATTGTTATTATAGTTAATTAATTAATCAAGGCCAGATCATTTACCACATGGTCATCCCCACAGTTTAAAAGAGCAAACAGGCTCTCAAAATGTGTCTACGTATGTATAAATGTATGTACCGGTATATACGAATGTATGTATGTATGTATGTATGTATGTATGAATAAAGGAACGTATGTATCAAGAAACCAAATATAGATCCTTTAAACACATTTAAAAAGTGCTGTACAAATGTCACAATGGTCTAGATCAGTACCTCCACAGGCTCATGCATGCAACAACCTTGTCTGATAAGGCAGAATAAGCCTGAATTCTTCCAGACAGATGGATAGACTTCTCCCTGATTACATATTCACCAGTGTTCAAGAACCTGCAGATTAATTAACACCTGTAAGAACATTCCTTTGCACAGTAAAGGAGAGTTTATTAACTATACGATAAGGTTTGTTTACTCATCACGTGGTCAACATGCGGACATTAAAACTTGGACAAGACAAGCGTGCCAAAGGATCTGCACTGCATCAGTATATTCAACGTAAGACTGGTGCTATATAAATGCATAGTTACAGCACATCACCATTCACAGTGGAAGTTGAAAGAGAAGGCAATACCTCATCTGCAGCCTCTTCAAACGTTTCATATGCCGAGTGACCCTCTTGCCACAAGAATTCTCTCGTTCTCAGGAACGGTTGCGGATGCTTGAACTCCCATCTCTGCACCACAAGAAAACAGATCATGATTATTCTTATTAACTTCTTTAGCAATGGCACCTAAAGTGCAAGGCATCAACCAATGCCAAACCATAATAAGGTAAACATCCAGAAGATCAGCTTGTTGTGACAGACAGCCCACGGCGGATAAGCATAGAAAATGAATATACGGTTTGAGAATTAACTACAATCACCCCATGCAAATCATCCAATCAGTCACCCATTCTACATCCAAGCCAGAAAAAACTGATGTAAAACATCAATTACAGGAGCATAACTCCGCAAAGATAATTTAAGTTACAATGTTAGTGGTTAGCCAGTCAAGTTTCAGGTCAAAAAGTGGCTCAAAAAGGGGTATTTCACTAAATATATCTAGAGTATTCCCTAGGGGGTAAAGATTCCAATGTCAAGAAAGGCATCACTACAGGGCACAAGTTGAGCACAATCCTTAGAACATATATTTGCCCTGGCAGTTATTTGAACCCTCGACCACTTGGTAAGCAATCCAGCATACTCTGCAAGTGATTATGGTCAGGTTACATTACATGGGGCATCTACCACAAGAACCTACACTACTGCAAATGCAGCACGCCCCAAACTTTGAAACCAAGAAAATAAAATGTACATGAAGAGTTATGTGATAATAACATATGTATCAACTCACTACAACGTTGCACCATTGGTTGAGCTTAATGGGCAAGTCTCGATGTGACTGGACCCACTTGGCATACGATGGATACATGACCGTCTCATAATTGGTCGAATGGCGATGGGTTCTGCCAGTTCAGTATCTCCGGAACGAGTCACCCAGGCAACCTAATCAACACCAAATTCAAACAGCTGTTAGCATCTCCAGGTGAGAGATTATATGATAATACATCACTTGGACAATCAGTCATTCTGTCAGTAAGTCCAGTCATTTAGATAATATTAGACGTTTGAGCCTTTCCATATCTGGGTAGGGGCCCTTATCAAGTCCTGAATGCAAAATTTCTTAGAGCCATCAACAGATAGCTCTGTTTAATTATTTTTTAAACCAATCAACACTAGTGCCATGGTTGGTATATACAGGCATCAAACAAGTGGTCACCCATCAGAAACTCAACACAACAAATAATTACTAAATCAAACAATTTCCACAATAAAGAAGTCAGTCAATAAAGTTCTGCACAAAAGCAAGCACATTTATTAGACATCTAGCCTGACCACAAGCACGGTAAAAATCCTCCATACCTGACCAAGTACTGACAGCTAGGAAGATAGCTCTACAGAGAATTAGCAATACACTCTCCATTGTGAGGTACTTAAAACGCACTATACTGAGTGTCTTGACACTTACATCTGAGGTGCAAGAGACAAATGTATGTGAACAACTTGTCCACAGTCATCATAGAGTACACATAGGCAGATGTTGGATCACAGTGCGCGTGCACACACACGCGCACGTGCACGGACTTAACACAGGTATTTACCTCTGGAGCGAAGTCCTCGATATGTTCTTTCTCAGTTTCGAGAGCAGAATGCGAAACAAACATTGGGAAGTAGCAGTTCTGAAATCCCATCTTCTTTATTTCATCATCGAACCACTGTGAAATTCTTTCCCAGATTCCAAAAGCCCACTGACGCAGGACGTAGCAACCGCTAACGTCATAGTACTCAATCATTTCGGACTTTGTAATTACCTGTTAACAAAACAAGGCAATTGAGCATTTGTCCTTTGTAATTAATCTTTAAAAAAGCAAGGTAATTTTAACTGTGGATTCAGATTTGCATAGCACAAAATGCAAGAGAAACATCTCAAGAGACACAAAGTAAGATTACATTTGAAACGCTTCAGGATAGTAGTACGATAATGATTAACTTTTTTATATTCTACTGAAGAGGCAACAGTATAATTTTAAAAGTATAGAAACAAATTATTCTAGGATGTAGTCACAGGTATGAAATCTGCTAGATAATTCCGGATATGTACAAGTTTCAACTGAAACATAAAAAGTAAAATAACAGTTTTTAGTCAGCAGAGCCACATTCTAACATGTTTGCAAATATCTCATATTTTATGCAAAAAACAAAACAAAAATTAAATCAAACACACAATGTAAACACGTTGAAAATCAAAAACTTCAGAGTATTTGTAAGCAACATACTTGGGAATACCATTCAGAGAAATTCTCTTCTTTTTTCGCTTCCAGTCCTAACCTGTCAATTAAAAAAATCAGTTTTTAAATATTTAAGTCAGCCTAGCAAAATTCTGAGACTGAAGATGGACAAACTGGCAACAAAACCCAAAATGTAGAATTCACAGAAGAGAATTAGACATCACAGGCCAACCGCTTTGAAAATCAAGAGCCATGTTCAGAAGAGAGAGTTCTCATAATGTATCCGTAACAAGTACAAAAATCAACGCTCACTTCATGCATGGCAACTCCTTGCTTTCTTCACCATTATTTTACCCTGCTCACCGAGTTTTTTACCCTGCTTCACAGAGTTTTTTAACCTGCACACCGAGTTTTTTACCCTACTAGACCAAATTTTTTACCCTGCTCACCGAAGCTTTACCCTGCTTGACCGAAGTTTTACCCTGCTTCACCAGTTTTTTACCCTGCTCACCGAGTTTTTTACCCTGCTTCACCGAGTTTTTACTCTGCTTTACCATGCACAACAACTAAGCTTTGCTTTCACCTTGTAACCTTTTTCAGCTCTCTTGAGGCGACAGATTCAGCAGAAGCCGATTCAGAAGTAGCTTCTTTCAGCCCAGTCTCTGAATCAACCGCCTTTGGAGTCTGTTTTTCCTCTTTCTTTTTCTGCTCTGCTTCCCCGTCCTTTGGCTTGCTCTGCTTCTTCTCGTTTACTTTCTTATTGTCCGGTTTTGTTTCCTGCTTTGCTGACTTGTCTTTCTTTCCACTGGAAGCTGCAGCTGGAGTGGCATCCTCTCCAGTCAGCTCTTTGTACTGGGTTTTCAAGTTCAACAGGATCTTAACCTCTGCAGTGACTTCATCCTGTAAAACGAAAACATACCATTCCATACTATTAAGGTTACTGTTATCGATAACTAAATGCTATACTTAACCCTTTAACGACGAGCTGCCTATGGTTTCCCATACATTTTAGTAACGCTCGTCGTTAAAGGGTTAAAGAAAATTCAAAGGCTACAATTCACCAATTTTACAAAATTAATATTTCAAAGTACTGGCAGTGAGGTTTCTCCTAACAATAAATATAATTGATAGCTAAGGCAAATTCAAATTTACCACAAAGTGTAACAAATCATGAAGCAACAATATGAAAACCATGACTAACGGTAAAGTTTCCTTCAACAATACAATATATGAACTGTCTAATTAAGATCAGTTAAGTTCTAACAGCCCCTATCCAAAGAGTGAAGGAAAATCATCTTAAGCCAACCACAGTAAGCCTAATTTTTTAGACTCACAATTAAAGAACTGCAATGGAAGGCATTCAATCTAAATTGAAAATCCCAACCCAGACAGTCCACGTTCATTGGGTCCATAATTGGCCGACACGGTGGTCAAGCGGTAACACACATGGTCAATGATTAAGTGGTTGTGGGTTCAACTCCATGTAACAACCCACAGCAAGTAGTTTGTGCCTGTTAACAAGCAGTATACTTGGTATCAGTGCAAGCTGGGAAGTAAATGGGTAGACTAGTGAAGCACTCACCCCAAGTCCAGGACCTTGGGATTCATACAATGCCAACTCAAGGGCCTACAAAAGGGACATGGAGCCTTTACTTTACATGGTTGACCTTTAGTAAGCCACTGGTAGCAATCAATGGCCGGCCAAGGACCAGTGAGGGCTCAATTATTATTATTAAGGAATTTTTATATACCACCCTTCAAGGTAATCTACTCAGGCGCTCCACAGTACAGCCACGGTAAAATAAGACAGTCTTTACGTCGGTAAAGAACATATTAGTGTGACCTCTAGGCACTAGGAACAGTGCAACAGGAAGCCTATCCCAGGTCGTGGTACCAGCAACCGAAAAAGAGTGTCACTTCCTGACAGTAGTCCATGAGCGAGGGAATGAATGCAGCCATCAATGCAGAAATAATCAAGAGTTATTTTTACCTTTGATGCACCACTCGTCTTCAGCTCTCGCACTCGGTTTCCTTGGGCCTCAATCTTGGCCATCAGCTCTGCTGCTGCCCCAGATGAGGTGGCACCACTTGGAGCTGGGGCTTCCTTAACCGGCTCCTTTTGTGCACTCTGCTTTTCCTTTGCACCACCAGCAACAGCAGCTGGCGGCTGGTCTGGCTTCCACTCCTGCCCTGTGGCAGCCAGGAAATCAGCCTTCAGTTTCAGCAGGAGCTTTACTTCTACCTCGGTCTCAGCCTATTAAAGGAAAAGACCAACAGAACATTGATACAACATAAAATGACAATAAGAATTGTTAATTGAAATAAAGATTAATTATCACGACTCAGACATCATTTCTTGCAAAAACCAAAATCATATTTACAGAAAATTTATATTTCCTCATCTTCATATGACAACACTTACACGAAACATGATTTAACAATCAGACTATTGAATGGAACAAAGTACCTAAAATGCTGGTGTAATTTAAATTATTATTATTACATACATTTTTAATGCATGCAAGGTCACACAGAAATGCAAATTGGAGGCGCGGAAATAATATTTCAGTAATTTGTATGCAATCGAGTACTGGGTGCAACCTTGCACAAAATATTATTACCTCCTAAAACAAGCAATTTCAGTTTTCTTGTATACATTTACAACTTGAAAATGTTATATAGTTGCTCCCAGCTTAACAACACATTTACTGTTTGCCAAAGCTCTCAAGAACGTCGTTTGTAAATGCCTAGAAGAATTAGGCGGTTTCAACAGATGGCATGCATCTATTCAAAAACTGTCCACCTTTGCAATTCGTGTTACCTTGGTAGCCTTCTTCGACTTCATGTCTCTGATTTTGTTGCCTTGGTCTACAATCTGTTCATGAAGAGATTTCGAGTCTGTTGCCGGGGCAACCGGTGCTGCAGCAGCCTGTGGTGACGTCACCACAGGAGCAGCAGCAGGTGGCACCTGACCTGGCTTCCATTCCTGTCCTGTGGCACCAAGGTAATCAGCCTTCAGCTTCTGAAGAACCTTCACCTCTTTCTCAACCTCGGCCTTTAAACATCCAGCAACAGACAACTAAACATTTAAGAAATGTAATGACTGTCAACATCTGCAGTGATCAATAAAAAAATTGTACCTTAAAAAGCAAAGATAGTTAAGTTTGATAAAATTTAGTGTTTCTCTTGGCTCTATAGTCTATACAATTGATATTTATTGAAAAAGACCTGCAGCAGAAGATTTTAAAACTTAACCAAATCATTTTTATCAGCATTTAAGTAGGTTTAACATTTAGAATCAATAATCAAAACAGTCCATGGGTCAATGGTTATAGTTTTCATTTAAACAACATTACCTTTGCCGCTTTGTCAGATTTCAGCTGTCGAATTTTGTTTCCCTGCTCCACAATCTGATCGTTAATGGATTGGGCATCAGTTCCCTGGGTAACAGGTGCAGCTGAAGTCTGCGGCTGATGTGACTTCTCCACAGCAGCAGCTGCAGCAGGAGGAGGCTGCTGGTCTGGCTTCCACTCCTTCCCAGTGCTGGCCAGGAAATCAGCCTTTAGCTTCTGAAGAACCTTCACTTCTTTCTCAACCTCGGCCTTTAAAAACCACCAACAGAAATGTAACGTAACGAATATCAACGTCTGCAGTGATCATGGATAATTTTTAGCATAAAAAAGTTAAAAGCCAAAGCTGATAAAGTTTTATAAAGTTTGTGTTTCTCTTGGCTCTATCCAGTATTTATTGGAAAAACCTTGCAGCAGAAGATGAGAGAACTTAACCATCTCGTTTTCATCAGCACTTAAGTAGGTCAGTTAAATAAATAATCAAAACAGTCCATGGGTCAATGGTTATAGTTTTCATTTAAACAACATTACCTTTGCCGCTTTGTCAGATTTCAGCTGTCGAATTTTGTTTCCCTGCTCCACAATCTGATCGTTAATGGATTGGGCATCAGTTCCCTGGGTAACAGGTGCAGCTGAAGTCTGCGGCTGATGTGACTTCTCCACCACAGCAGCAGCAGGAGGAGGCTGCTGATCTGGCTTCCACTCCTTCCCAGTGGCAGCCAGGAAATCAGCCTTCAGCTTCTGAAGAACCTTCACCTCTTTCTCAACCTCGGCCTTAAAATAAGAAGACATGTAACGATGATTAAGAAGAGCAGTCCCTTAAGCTAGACTTGAGGCAGCTATGGGTATGAAGTTTCAGAAACTTCATTTTCTTAGCCTCGACATATAATGGCGGGTTGCCTCCCTCACAGTCTCATCTTCCCACCGACAGTGTACAGTCAGTGTACTCATTATACCTGAGTTGGCTATCCTCGCCAGGGCGGAGATTTGGTTCGAGATTTCTGCTCTGCGTGTGCCGCCTAGCAAACTCAGCAAACGATGATTAATCAACGAGAAAACTTCATTGAACACGAGCAGCCATGTCATTGCCTTACACTTATTCATACTCTCTGCCTATAGTTGTTAGTTGATTTACTTAACCAAACTGCAGAACCAGAAAATGTAAAATCTGTTCAAATCACAGTCAAATAAACTAATCCACTTATCCATTTGTCTATTCAGAAGTGTTTTCCAACTAGTCTCGGTGAGAAAAAGCATCTTAAACCAAGATGTGCACATAGCATGCCCAACCAAAAGATGCAGACCTAAAGGAGGGTCATTCCAGTCCAACCACTCAAAAAGCAAAAGTTGCAATTTCAAAGCACGTACACTCTGCCCCAGGTCACTAACTAACCATGTACACTTTACCTAAATAAAATCAATGACAACAAAATTTCAAATAGTTATGCATCAACCCACTTAATATAGTACCTCTGAAGTATCTAAAAAACTCCCGAGGTGTTAAATTCAAGTGGTCTCTGATTTAAAAACCTGACAAAAATGTGCTGAGCATTACCTTAGCGGCTTTTGCAGCCTTCAACTCTCTGATCCTGTTGCCCTGTTCCACAATCTGCTCATGAACTGACTTAGTTCCCTGGATGGCAGCAGATGCTGGAGCAGTTTCTTCTTGAGGTGACTTCTCAGCAGCCTTCCCCTTTTTATCTTGAGCAAGCTAGAACACAGTTAGAGCACACTCTGTAGTTTATATATCACAGCTGAGCAAACTCAAACATACATATAATATATTGCTATATACACATTATATATACACATATTGCCAAAGACATCTCATGAATAACATCAGAACAAAACATGAATGAATGAACAAAAAAGGTAATAGCTAATGAAGGTTTTCATAACTGCAATATTAATTGTGATAAGAAACTTGAAGTACCGCTTCCACACAAACTAATCAGAAGTTTCAGTTGTGCTGAAGATTTTCAAAGGACTGAAACTAAGAAACAGTTAGAACATCCTCTCAAGTCTTTCTTAAATACTGTAGGTCATTGTACTTAAGTCTCAGTCCTTTGAATAAGTTCAAAGGAAATCAAAATATCAAAAAAATAATTTGACGAATTGTCTAAATGACTCTAATCAGTGAACTCACTTCTTTGCTGCTTGGCTTATGTTTTGACCCAGCTGTTGGCATTTCCTTGACATGGCCGTCCGGAATGTTGAACAGAACACAAGGACTCTCACGGCCAGAATAACGGCTGCAATATAAAAACATATGAAAACAGAATAAAATCAAATAAAATATTCGGAAACACAGTTAAACTAACGAAAATGTAAATTTCTTAACTTCCTATCATCAAACTTATACATAGTGAACTAAAGAACATTAACACTTGATTCAATGCTCTTCAATTTATCCAGACTCGCTTGTATTTTATCTTTCAGCCATCGCGACAATGCACACAAGACTTGTAATATTAATTAAGGTTGTAATATTAATTAAGGTTGTAATATTAATTAAGGTTGTAATATTAATTACGGTTGTAATATTAATTACGGTTGCAATATTAATTATGGCTGTAACATTAATTACAGTTACAATGCTAAACAGAATTCTTCCACAGCTAAGGACTTGTATGGTTTCTCAACTAGAAAAAAGTCATCGCTACCTGGCTGGATCATAGGCCGCATCACAGATGAAATATCCACGTCTCTGCAGCTGGATGATGTCACCTTTCTTTAGTGATGCCAATTCTGGATCTCCTAACATCTCGGTTTCGACCTACCATTAAAAAAACGACAGCAGTTAAGAAATTCACACAACCGCTACAATAGTTCCATCTAAGCACCAAGTCAATTTGGATTGTTAATCCTTCTGTTGGGTCTTGTTTTCAAACCTCTTAATGCCCTATGCCATTCTTTCGTAAGTTCACCTAACAGGTCATCACATCTCTGACATTACATTATATAATGATAGAAACTTTAGACATACAGTCCATGTATAGCACAGAGACAAGGCAACACATATTGCCAAAGATATGTCATGAATAATATAAGAATAAAAAAAAGGTTAGAGCTAATGGAACATATAGGGTTTATTCTCTAGAATGAACATTTTGCACAGAATTTTGCCAATCTCACACAGACAGGGACAGGTTAGTAAGACAAAAAAAAACATGTGGAATACATGTTGAGAACCAGGATTTCAAAGTAACCATACTGAATCTGACTCTACAATGGATTTTGAAGTTACCACGTAAAGCAGTCAATTTAGAAATAGAGTAGATAAGAAATTTGAGCAAAATTTACCCGGGAGTTCTTGTTGATGTAGAGCTTGAAGTCTTCCTCTTTTCCAAGGATAGCTTTGCTTATGATGTGATCAAAAATCACACACACAGCAGGAACAAACGGGGCTTTGTCTGTCTCCGCTAACCAGGTGATCTTCTGAGTCTTCTTGTAGTCCTACTCAACAGAAATAAACTCATTGTTATCTTAGTTCAACACCTTATCATATTTACATAATCATATAATTAAATAACACACAAAATAATATAATTCAGAAATTGAGAGATACCAATTTGTATTAAAAAAATCAATAAGTGAAAGCAATACATCACAACAAACTATTCACGGTCTTTGCAGCAACAGCTGTCACAGACTCATAAACACAGAATACAGTAATAATCATAGCAAATACTGCAAACAGGAGAAATTTTTTCACTCCAGTTGAAATGGCTTGCCATGCTTATCTCGTAACATGCAATCCAAACTAGACTACAAATATGTAAATAATAGCATCAAGACTCAAAAATTAGTACATGTAAAATTGATTACATGTAAGAAAATATGGGAGAAGGATGATGTTCACCTTGTTTTCCAAATTAAGATCTGCATCAATCGAAACAACCTTTCCCTCTGGTGACCTAATAAAAGCAACAATTCAGAAAAAATTGTTGTCAGAATTAACTAATACCCATCTGAACAAATTTGTCCATCATATAAATTCAATGATTTAAAATTGCCACAAGCCAGACTAAGTCTACATGAGCCGATCGGTTAGAGCGCTTGCCACATAATGCCGAGGGTATGAGTTCGAACCTCTCTGCATGACATGGTTACTGTGTACGGACCTTCAGCAAGTCCTTCAATCACAATTAGTACAAATGTAACAGTTTGACTTTGAGAACTCAATCAATTTCAAAAGCCTTAAGCAATTGTCCAAATAAAATCATTTGGATCACTCGTAATTATAAATTCATATAGCACTGCTTTAGGCAAAACTAATGAGAGACACTCTTTACATAAATGATGGAAGCCTTCAGTCTTAATCAGATAGCACGCAGTGCTCAGATAGCAAGAAGTGTCACTACGGTGTTCTGTCTGTCCCTTCCATAATTTCACAAGTGCCTGAAGTCTGTATTATTCGACAGTAATTTTACTGGTTTGGGTCGGGAGTGCCACTGATGAACTTTTTTAAAGTGGCGCTTTATAAATTTCAGATTACAATTACAATTTAAAACAGAATATTTTTGTAGCAATAGTCAAGAATTTCACTTAGGTGTTCTGAATATAGCGGATCTGCATGTCTCATACCTCTTGATGTCTTTTATGATTAGATTTCCCCAGTTGATGAACGTTACATTTTCTCCGACGTGCAACTCCTGGGCATCTGCGCCTTCGATCAAGACTTTGCTGTTGTACCAGATGCTCTTAACACCAATCGCCGGATCCTGTAATGTAACATAGTTAAACATTTATATAGCACTATGAAAGTACCTCTCCACAGCACTCAAACTGTCCAAAGACAATATATGAGGTATACAAACACACACATACATTGCACTTACACACAAGCTCAGTGACAATCTTATCAACACTTTGGCTGATGGAAAGAATACATGTAAATAAGAATTCAACTTGTAGTAGAAATGTCAGACATCAGATTTGAGCATTCAAGTACAAAAACCTTACAATGAAGTTTATTTCTATATATTAAATTATATTTATCTATTTATCAGTTTTATATATATGAGGAAATTTTTATTGATTTTATTCATACTTTTAATATGAATGCCTGTCTTCATATTATAAGTCAGAAATCATATATTAGCAAATTAATTCATATCATGACATAGATTCATACACAGGAATTCCAACATCAGCATAAAGATAAACATATAGGACAGAGAGGAATTCCTATAATAGGACAAGGAATTCTTACATTAGGATAAGTGGAATATAGGAATTGAAATCAAGTAAGGAGCTGTAAACTACTAAACCAAAGCAAGGATTGTCAAACCTTTGGATGTTTCTGCGCGTCCTTCGCTTCCTCGACTGCTCCCTTTACAAACACTGGTACCACACTGTCCTTCTGCAAAGCAGTAAAACGTGGAGCAAAGGGATCGATGACCTGCAACAGACAGACATTTCCATATAAAGACCATTAAGTTTTATCAATGATAATCACTGCATTCATATTTATTTCAACTGCCTCAATTTACTAACCCACTGTAGCACGACTTCTCAAATCCCTGATCTGTTGTATTTAAACCATGCTTCTCCAATGCCTTATGATTCTTTGCAACCAGATATTGATGCCTTGAGCATTAGGAAATCATGCCACAAGTCTTTAGATTTGCTTGAATATATACAGAATACATTAAGACATGACTAAACATTTACAAACCACTAAATAAACACCCCTCTCGTCAATGTAATGAAATAAAACCTGAATGATATGACTTTGAGAGAAACATCCCATGGCTAAGTCACAGATGATAATGCCTGATAATGACACAACAATTTGTTCATCATATACAGTCAGTGATTTAAAATCACCACAAACCAGCTAGTCTGTGAGACATGGCAGCCAATTGATTAGACTGCTTGCCATGTAACGCTGAGCGTATGAGTTCGAGCCTCCTTCTCTGAAATGGCTACTGTGTAGGGACCTACAGCAAGTCCTCTATCACCATTGTACAGGGCCATTGAATGGTGTTCAGCCATTAGTTCATAGAAGTGCCTAATAAATGCATAACAGCAATAATAATAATTCTTAAATATTTCAAGTTCTACCTTTTTATTGAAGGCCCAGATTTTATCCCAATCCATCATGTTGATAGAACGTGATGAACCCTGAAACATAACACAACTCTCATAAACAACTGCATAAAATCATAACATACATGCACCTGTAATTGTCATACAAGAAGATACTGTAGCACTAGTCAGAAAACATCAGGCAAAAGTTGCACATATAACGAAGCAGAAAACAACTCCAGTGAGCAAGAACAACTCGTCTGAACATCAACGACGCACATGAACACTAACAACTAGTTTACCAGAAGGGTGCTTGACAGTGTAGTGGCTAGCATGTTGGACTGTCAATCGAAAGGTCAGAGTTTCAAATCCTCGCTAGGGCAGAAATTTGGTTTGAGGTTTCTGTCCCACCTGTGCCCCTAGCCAACTCAGCTATTAATACACCGACTGTACAATGTCGGTGGGAAGATGAGACGGCAAGGGAGAGGACTGGCCTCTAGCTCTCATATGCCGAGGCTAAGAATATGAAGTTGCTAACGCTTCATATCGCTGCCTCAAGGCTAAAGGGACTGCTCTTCTTCAACTTCTTATGATGTACTTCAAAGGTGCTATACTTCTGTCTAGATAAATAACTTACTAACTAACAAACCCGCCCTCATATGCTCATAACTAAACTCAGCAAATCAACTGAACTTGTTAATTATAACAATTGCTCATGCACTTCGGCGTGAAACTTTGATTCAGTGTCCGCGCTGTAGTCGGGAGCGCCTCTGAGTAGAAATCTTGAAGGAGCGCTATATAAATATCTGAAATGAATGAATGAATGACTGAATAACTCACCTGAGCAATAACGAATTCCTTTAGTCCATCGACTGTCATTCCGCGCCTCATGACACCACGAACAGTTGGAAATCGAGGATCATCCCTAACAACGTAATGTAATGGCAGAATTTATGTAGCACCCACTGTTAAGAAAGACTACTATAGTGGCAACAACAAATGTAACAATTAAAAAAGGTAAAAGTCTGTACATATAGAATTTTTCCAAAGCATGACCCCGAGGTTTGAAAAGCTTTTCAGGTAAGTGTGAACACACATCTATAATCCAACATATTTTATTATTGTAAGGTAAAAGCATTTGGATGGAACGTAAGACAAATGAAGAGATACTCAAAATGGCAGAGGAAAGAAGATCCCTGATAGGGACAACCAATTTGCAGAGAGCTTACCATCCCTCGACGAAACCCTGATCGACAAACCAGGTGAGCTTGCGTTTAGACATCACTGTGTTCTGAAGATTCAGACGACTGTACTCCCATAGATATGGCCTACGAAGATCTGCAAAGACATTCGAACCGTAACGTAATCACATGTTTACATAACTCTCCTTTAAGAAAGTCCTAACCAGCAAAAATCGAACCCTAACTTAACAAGATAGTTTTTAGACCACTATAATAAACTGAAAATCTTGAGTACATAATGGATTTCTGGTACATCTCACCCTATGATGGAAACTTTTATATAGACATGTCAATTGCTATTGAACATGCCATCTGAAATTTCATGACTAACGCTGATTGTGATGGTGATGATGACCTACCACAGATGATCATGATTAAGACAGACAATGGATCATGATTAAAACACACCAAGTCATGTACTGTAATGTAACAAAATATTTACATAGCACCTTTCAATTCCATCTATATTTGGTATTTCATCATGCAAGTTTGACCTGTTCAATAAAGCACTGATGCAGAAAACCATGCATGACTTGAAGTCATTGATTCATAACTTACTGAGAGCTTCGAGGAACCAGTAGTACTGATCATCTCGATCGTGGTATTCCATCGTGCGAAGGGCATGTGTCACCTGTTCAACGCTGTCCACAATTGGACATGCAAAGTCATAGGTTGGATAGGCCCTAGAACAACCAAACATCCAATCAATACGGCTCTGCGAGCATTTATAAAACTAAAGCAAATTCACCATTTAGAAACTGTCTGTATTCCAGGAACTACATAAAGTAATAAATCAGTAACTAACTAAATTAGTAAATAAAGAAAAAAGTTAAATACCAATAAATCTCGAACTACCAGACTGCATTTACAACTGGCTGGTCGACTTCTTGGAAGACCGAAGTCACGCCACTCGCATTGCTGGACGACTGTCGGCATTGCGAAAATTAATGCCAGCGTGATTCAGGGATCCGGAGTGGGCCCATCTGATTTCATCGTCAATGCCTCTGACCTCCACCCTATCCACGAGCGGAACAAGATTGTAAAGTTCGCAGATGACACATATCTTATCGTCGCCCGTTCGATGAGGTACACGATCAGTGAGGAACTTGAGGCAATAAACGAATGGGCTACAGCTAACAATCTCCGACTGAACACGAATAAATCCAAAGAGATGTTGGTTTCCCGAAGATTAAAACCATCAATCTTGCCACCCCTGATCCAGGGTATGGAGCGAGTAACCGATCCTCGGTGTCATACTGAAGCGATCTCCGGGCAACATCGCATGTTGAACGGGTCCTGGGATCCTGCACTGGATCCTTTCAAGCACTTAGGGTACTGAGAGCCCATGGGCTATCTCCCGAGGCGCTGTCCACCGTTGCCAGGGCCACGACAGTCTCTCGTCTCCTCTACGCAACGCTGTCGCCCGCCTGGTGGGGATTTACATCTGCAGAAGATCGCTCGAAACTTGAACGCTTCCAGAGAAAATGCAACGATTGCAGTTCCTCTCATCCGACATCGAGCCACTCACGATGATGGCGGAAGACGCTGACGGCGTCTGTTGAGCGGTGACAGTTAATGACGCGCATGTCTTGCAGAGTCTCTTTCCACCATTGCTCAGCGCCATTACAACTGCGCCCCAGGTCTCACCCCTTTCAACTACCCGCAAAAGATGACAGAAATTTCATACCAAGAATTCTTTATAAAATACGGTAGCATATAGCCTACATGCTCTAATTTAGGCTTTTCAATTAACTGTAAACTCAGCAACTTACCACATATATTAGATCTGTTTTCCTTTCCATTATGTAACTCACTGCGGTTTGTCAGTTTGTTCTATTAAACGAAGATATATATATATAATTAACTAGCATCATTTCTTGTTCCCGACCAGTACATAAATAAATTAATTAATATATATATTTATTTACTTCTTTACTAACTGAGAGTGTAAATAATAAATAAGCAATAAATAAATATATTTAGCAAGTAAATAAATAAATACTAAAATTCAGAGCATGGCTTCGTACTTGTATTTGTCTCCAGTCCGGACGTGTGGCTCCAATTTGCAACGATACATCGTAGGGTCACGCAAACATCCGTTGTCACTTTTCATGTCAAGCTTGGCACGTATGCAACATTTCTGTCCCAAAGTGCTTCCTTTCTTCATTTCCTCCCACATCTCCAGGTTTTTCTCAACACCTGCACAGATCCACAACAAATTCAACTCAGGTTTATACAGTCATTCACCACAGGGTAAACAGAAACCTTTATTAATATTATTACAAACAATTTTTAGTGTGCGTAATGACAAACAGAAATGCAAATCTGAGGCACAGTTGGTCACCATTTGTCCCTCCTGGCTTAACAATTCGAGCAGGCACAACTGATGCAGCTTAAACTAACATTCCTCATCCCTAATGAAGTCTACAAATATTCACAATATCATTTTTCACCAATGTTTCCTCTCTTATAATTTCCATAGTAACATTTTATGAACGCAATCTTTGAAAATACATTTTTTATACATGCAATATTGCCAAATAAAAATTCACATCCAACCTGACATTTTGAAATTAAAAAGCACAAGTACCTGCTCCTATATACATGAAACCCACTCACAATAATTTTGCACAAAGGAAAGACCCACTACACACAAAGAACGCAATCCATACATGTCACTAACACGAGGTTCTAAAAATATGCTATATAAATAGATTCAACATATTTCAGTTGAAATGATAAACAAGTGAAATGTAAAACTCAACTGTTATTTCGATTTTTGGATTCGATTCGTTCCTCGCGTTCTTTCTTCATCGCTTCTGGCTCAGTGTCGTCTGCGTATGCTTTTCCCTCGCGTATCATCCGAGTACAGAGATCCGAGAGCGTGTCGAAATGGTCCGACGTGTAGGTAAATATATCGGGCACAATCCCCAGCAATTTCACATCATCCAAGATCACCTATCATTAATTAACACAAATGAACTTACACCACAGAGCATAATTTGCTAATTTTACTCACTCAGTCATTCATGAAACCAACATAGCACCCTTCCCACATGTTTGAGCCTCTGATGAGCTTTTTGTTGAAGTGGCATTTTATAAATGTCAGATTACAATCACCATTTCCCACATCCACATCAGCTCATCTCCATGGACTTCTCCCTCATTTATAAGGTTTGAAGACTTATTTCCAACTGCACCATATCTCCATCTGCACCATTTTTAACTAGCATGATAAAACGTTTAAAAAATAAAAATAAACAATACGGAATTCTCGTTTACCTTTTCAAATTCAGCATTCTCTTTCTCAGGATTTGTGTCGTCGAATCTCATGATAAGTTTTCCGTTAAAGGCCTGCTGGTAATACTGGTTGAGAAGGGCAGCCTTTGCATGACCAATGTGCAGATAACTAAACAAAAAATGGCAATCACATTATCCAGTAAATCTCAGCTGATTAACAAATGTTATACTGAAAATCAGTTATTTTGCACCTCCTTATCAAGACTTAGATACAACATCCTTTAAAACTGTATTTAGTTAACTTCACCAAATGAATCTATTAATCAATGTTATAACGCTGATTAATAATAATAATAATAACAATCACCTTTAATTGATTAATGTTATATGTCTGATTAATAAAATAATAATTCCTGAAATCAATATAATCTGATAAATAAAAATGATGTTTTGGGAGCCTTATAACAAGGCAATATTATTATTATGAGTTTATTTTCTACAGCTAAAACAATTTTGAGAATCCATTTTCCAGAGCATGTTTATAAGGAACTGTGTTATTGAGAAGCATATTGTATGTATGTAAACACAATGTCTCATCATCATTGTTTATTTCATATACATTGTACATAGAAGGTAAATAACACTGTAGTTGACAAAAACCATGTTCATTGTGACTGCTTAATGGTAGTTTATGTTTACTTTAGTATATGTTTTTAAAGAGCGTGTCTTGGGATGAAGTTCATCGAGTCCTTTTCAGGCAGAGGGAAGTTGCGTGGCCTATGTCAGAGGTTCATAAGCCTTGTAATAAAAAGTAATGGCCTGTGTTTCAAGGCCTCAAACTGTCGAAGCAATATCCTATCTGTGGCGTAATCTCAGGGTGTTAATGAGGCTGGGAATGTCCATGCCACTCAGCACAACCCACTCACTGTTCAATAGTATGGCTAGCATAGTAAAGCCAGCTTTACTTCAGAGCTACATGAAGAAATTAACAGAATTTCAAACAACATACCCACTGGCTTCAGGTGGGAATCTAACCACAACCTTTCCCATCTCGGCTCCTGGAAGTTCAATGAACTTTCCTTCTTCCTTTCTCTCCTTCTTAACATTCTACAAGAACAACCCACAACTATCCATCAGATCAAATCTTAAAAAGTGAAAACAAGATACAAAAGGGCTTCCATTAATTTACCCAGATATGGTCACAAAGCACAAAAATTCAGGTCTCAACTGGTTCGTAGTGTATATAAGTATATATGTCATGTATGTATGTATGTTACATATGTATGCTATGTATGCAAGTAAGTGTACGCATGTTATGCATGTACATGTATGTTGTGCATATATATCTGTGTGTCCAAAAAATATTCTTGCCTGTGCTATTCTTTCTTCAAATCTCTTGTTGTCTATGTATATTTCCACATTCTTCTGCTATGCTTCTATTGCTCTATCAACACTTCTCAAGCACAACCAATCTGAACATGAAATCACTACATCTGGAAGAAGCCCAAATGATGTCGGAGTAAGATGCTTACCGATATTGTTTCCGGTTCAGGAGAGCCAGATGAACGCAGATATGTCTTGATGACATTCTCAAATTCTGGCTTTGCAGCAAGAAAGTTGAAATAACGGGCAACATGTGTCGGAGCTCTCTTCTGAGACAACAGATTACGAAACTCAGCTTTTTCTGCAATCAAACATACCTGGGATTCAGTGCATAAAAATACTTCATTTCAAATCCATTTCCCTTAAGGCATCTGTTTGTTAGCGTAAGACAGAAGTGTTTACAACAAAACCAGAGTTGAGTCCAGCCTCAAAACTTAAATCTTAAATGAACAGTCCTACAATATAACATGTTCAGGTACTGAGATAAAGAATTTAGAGAACAAAAAATTCTGTGTTATTTACCAAAAAATCATTCACCCTGTATTCAACAAAGCACAGAAGATCAACAGCAGTTTATGATTATCAATGAGAGTTCATGATTATTAAAAGAGGTTCATGATAATCAATAGAAGGTCATGATTATCAATAGCAGTTCATGATTATCAATATAAGGAGTTCATGATTATCAATACGAGTGCATGCCAATCAATGAGAGTTCATGATCATCAATAGCAGTTCATGAAACTTATCAACAGCACTTCATGATAATCAATAAGAGTTCATGATTAGCAATTTAGTTCATGATTAGAAGCCCAGAATTTTAGCTTCTAACAAGCACAGCAGTTTAACATTAGTTGGCATTAATTTAAAGTTGAGATGTAAATACCTATCAGTGTCTCTGAGAGGTACTTAAAAGGCTCCATATTAAATGTTTTCATACACAGTTACATACCTATAAACAGTGACATGAACAATGCGGTCCCAGTTCGTATGTGGTGACCATCTAATTGAACACTCCAGTCTAACAAGGCGTGTGCTCTATTGCAAACCATGTCACGCACAATTCCATCAACATACGAGTTGCACATACCTTGCAGGGCACTCCATACTGCAATGTCTGCAATGGTCAGAGAATGACCAACGAGAAACGTGAGTGGACCCAAGACTTGGTCCAAATAATTCAAGGCATCGTTGAACTCAGCTGGACATCCCAGGCAGTACGAACTGAAACTCAGCCAGTGATCGACCTACACAAAAAACATCTAAGCATCATTTAAATCACATATGACACCAGAGTTTTCCAACACTGTCTCAGTATAGCATAGGGTGGTGCTCATTAGTGTAGTGGCTAGCATGCTGGACTGTCAATCGAGAGGTTGGGGGGTTCAAATCCCCACCAGGGCCGAAAGTTGGATTGAGATTTCTGCCCCTCCTTTGCCCCCTAGCCATCTCAGATATGAGCACATTGATTGTATACTGTCAGAGAATGACCAAGCAAGGGAGACGCCTGGCCAACCGCTCTCATATGCTGAGGCTAAGAAAATAAAGTCACTGACACTTCATACCCATGGCCCCCTCAGGGCTACCTTAAGGGACTATTCTTCTTCTCTTCTCCTTCAGTTGGATACTTTACAAGTGAGTGGGCCTACAACAATAGTGCAAGTGTTTCAACGCTACTACAAAAGGAGTTGACCTGCTGTGGCATGTTTGCACCACAAACAAAAGTTCTGTCAAAGTCCAAAAGGAGTTTCTATGAATGCGTCTAAATGAAAGCAGTATTTAAAGTTATATCTTTTTCACTACAGCAATGTTGTTAAAATAATACAAATACAGTTCATTAACTATTCTCCCTTACTAATCAGTAACTGTCATCACAGTTTTGTGAAGCAAATGTCTAATGCACAAGGTACCAATTAGGTAATGGCACACTAAAACCATGCTGTAATCAGGTCAATAGCCAGAAGATTGAACTGATAATCACATGATACGCAAGCTAATTCACATGCTGGACCTAACATTTCTGACACATCACAGTGACATAATTACCAAAGTTTTTGCAAGCACCATGATGCATTTTGAATAGAAATGGTCAAAATCATTTTTGTAATTTGTAAAAACTGTCAGGTACCTCTGTCTTTTCCAGAATGGACTTTCCATAAAGTCCTAGGTTTTCAGCTGCCCGAGCGAGAAACCTACATATGGATGATGGTGTGCTGAAGGTAACATCACTACAAATTGACCAAAAAATGGCAAAATTAATAGCAAGGATCTTCTTTTGGTTCTCTGCCTTGCTAGGCAGGTTCGTACGTCCAATTTCGCCATTCATCACGCTTTAATAGGGGTTAATAGCAAGGATAACAGGGCATAAAATCTGGTTCAAGAAATCAATACACAACACGGAAAGCATAATAGCAATTTTCATGAATGCCTTGCCTGCAGAAAATGGTGATGCAAGAGATATCTGGATGCCCTATCTTCTTTCATCGATGAGGCATTGATGGATGGTGAGGTTTGGTACATATTCGCTCAGAGTGATTCAGCTTTTATATGTATGCATCTCAACACTTAATACACAACACCTTTTGAGTGTTGAGATACATACACATAAATGCTGAAGCACTGTGAGCAAAGATGTACTGAACTTCACCATCGATTAACCCCTACCTACCAAGGGGTCAAAGGACCCACACCCCATGTGTTGACAGCCTTAAAAGATGCTTTGCAAATACTGGCATACATACAACTAAACAAATTGTAGCTGATTAAACATACCCATCCACTGAGAGGCTTGTCGTTTCAGCTAGCTGAGTCTCAATCTCCAGAGAAGATTTTGCAAATTCCACCGTCAAAAGAACACCTAAGTGATATCACAGAACTTTCAATAAAACCACGTAACATGTAGCAGAACTTCAGATAAAATCAAGTAGTGTTACATAACTTTAAATAAAACTAAGCACATTGTGTTGTCTATCAGCCATGTATATGTTACAGTGTTCAGTAATCATTGATTACTTGTGGGAAACTAGCTGTGTGGAGGCTGCAGTGCTCTATTCACTCGCAGTCTGGGGGCGGTGATTGGTCTCAAATGACCCTAATTTGAATTTTACCCAAAAATGAATTGGCAACATTTCGGTGTGGTTTCTTGAAATGCGATTATAGACTACCACCGTTTCGATAGACGGGGTCAGCCCGAATCCCCGAAACCCGAATCCCCGAAAATGCTGAAAATACACAAAAGCCCGATTTCCCGAAAACAGTTTTCTAGAAAGCGGCCGATCTCTTCAGAGGTAAATTGTAAACATGACATAGACCTAGCGTAGCCTTGATGTATTCGACATACTGCCTATTCAAATGTTTATTTATTAATTATATTCATTCGAGTCGGACTTAGAAAATAATTTCGGGGATCCGGCCGAAATTCGTTTCGGGGATTCCGGTTTCGGGGATTCGGCCCGCACCCCGATAACCATCCTCTAGTTGTACGTGTAGGGCTGCCACGCGAGATCACATCGTTGCACAGACATCCAAAACTCTCAGTACTCTGAACTGCAACTTTTGTCACAGGTATTAATAATGTTTATTACTGTAAATAGAACAGCATTTACTTGTCGGTGGATTCTTTTTATTAACCGAAAACTTCATTTTCTCGAACGTCTTCTGCAAAGTTTACAAGTAACACTGCAACCGGCTAACGCAATACCGGAAATAGAATGCTCTGTTAGGAAGTAAGTACGGAAATTGAATTTCATCAGCTGTTGGCAATATATTTCATCAGCATTTGGCAAGGTTTATGTGCTAGATTTGCAACAAATTAGGACTCAGAAGAGCCACCACTTCAGTCTGGGCTATCAAGTTAACCACTGGTGCAAGAACAAAATACAGACTGCTTGTTTTAAATCAGATTTAAAATGCTTTTCAACTTTGGATGTGATATTTTAAATCGAAGCTGCGATGCAGTTGCTTGCCGAACGCATACCATTTTAAAGACTCATTGCCTTTACTAGTATTTCCGGCTTAATATGACTATTATGACAGTAACAAAAGCTTCATGTCTTAATAGGCCTGTGGTTATAGGCCTCGAGACATTATGTTCTTGACATGATTTTGATGGTCAAATATATTAATAAGGCGCGACCGCGCAAAGTAGGGCCTACTAAAAAAATGAAAATCGCACCTGGCGAAATAATTTGATGATCCCGCTCTTTTGAACTACTACAGTATCATAATATAATAGACCTCGATTGAGCCGTCTGCGAGAAGCTTCGGCGATAGAATTCATGATACATTACTAGGCTATGTAAGAAGATTATTAGGCCTGTGTAAGAGAATTAATAGATAAAAAATGTGAAAAGCCACTATGGATAGCTGATCTTACCTACGCGGCTAAGCCGTCCCGTATCTATATGATATGATTGACTTTATGGAATTTGTAATCTGTTTGTAAATGGAAACCGATGGAAATAAAATGACATTCGTTCATTGACACTGTCGCGATTTTGTTCGCAAACGCCATCGCAATTATGATTGCCTTGTGTTCGTGCTGCGACAACGGATGTATAGGCCTAATGCTGAGTTGGCAACAGCTAAAATAGCCATATGTTCTAGAGCTAAATAAATACAGAACTATAGGCTACAAAACTCACCCCGACTCACGAGATCTAGTACTTTCCAATCCTCGACCTAAACGACACCCACCTTAACATCTGCTGTGCTCCCTATGATCGTCTGGAAACCGGACTCGGACCTCCCTCGGAGTCTCGGACTACTCTTTTGGACAATCCATCTGACTACACGCAACGCTCGTGAATAAGCTGGTGCCCTGCGCTTGACTTTCGAGTGGCGCTTTAGAAGTTACGATTACGAGAACTATACGTTCTGTAAGCAATATAGACTTTCGGAAACGCCTGAAGACTATCTTATTCGTTTTGACAGCACTGCATGACTTGGGTCGTGAGCGCGCCCGAGCGCCTCTGAATAAAATGTTCATATTACAATCGGGAAACCGGTCGGTGAGTGAAACCGATGAATTGAATCTTACCCTACTCGTTCTGTTTTAAGCTGCTTTGCTCCTCGCGTAGTTTGCGTGTCACGTGACAGCATCTTAGCCAACCAGGATGGACGTCACGTGGGCGCCTTTCCAGCCAATCGGCGATAAGTGCTGTGCTTGTGTTTGTGGCTGGAGGTTTTATCTTGTTCATGTCAGCTGGGTTTTATTTAAAATAATTCTCGATTTAGCCAAAAAATACGTTTTACTTAAGGTCGTTGAGTGGAGTTTCATGTAAGGAACGTCCAGCTGCAGCTATAATGGTAAGTTGTTTGCGTAATTTCAAACAAACAGCATTCAAATGTTGACCGATCGTCGGGCTTCGGTCGTCGGCCATCACGCTGACCCAGTAAATGATTAAGGACCATCTCGAGAGTAGTCCCGCTTCTCTTCCACTCGCGTTTCCTTCTCGATTACCAATAATTCAGATTTAAAACGTCCAGTATGGGCTTTCGAGGCAGTGGTCATGTGTGTCTTATGTTTTACGCTGTTGTTGACCCGTTTTAGAAGTTAGACATTTTATGTGTGATAGGATGAAACGAAGTTGTGTGCTCAATGGATTGTTGTCGAATTTGTCGTCAATCACAGAATATGTAAGATACGCGTAACTTGGCAGATAAATTTATTTATGGGGTTCATGATAGGGCGCATTATATGTGTAAAATTTGTCAAAATTAGTGGAATTTTTTTTATCCCGGCGTGAAATTGATTTTTTTTGGTATTTTTTCCAAAAAGTCAGTCCTACACTCTGCTGGCTTTCCAGAACATGATTTGGCAAACTTATAGTATCGGGGGCTGAAGGATTTATACATTATCTTTGGGCATGCTGTACGGACGCCGTACAGCACCAGGTTTTCTAATGATGACACTGACCTAACCCCGACCCTCACGACGCCTAACCTGACCCTAACCGACACTCACGACGCCAGTAAACTTACACGCTATAATCTTCAGCCCCTGATACTATAAACTTGCTGAACAGCTGTATATTGTATAACAGCATTCGTGGTAAAGTTGATTAACCTTTGATTAACGTGTTGGTTTGCCGATTGAATTTAGGAAACCTTTACCGTAGTCGATAATTCAGATTGTTATCATGTTGTTTAAAGTTTAAGACAGTAAACAGGGTAAAAACGGTAAAAGTACAGTAATAGAAGCTTTATAGCCATCCATTTGATCTATGTCTTCTACTGGTCAAGGACTCTGCCTTACAGGTTACATGGATCAGCTGTTGATTTAGCTTGATAGACTGAGATTTGAAACCTAGACACAGAAAGGGTTGGCAGATGCAATCTCTTCTTACTTACCACATTACACAGCATGTGTAGGATGGTTTAAGCAGTGGTTTAGTGAGATTTTTAAAAGGCATTATATAAATGCTTTGATACATACATAAATTCATACATAATGCATGAATACATACATCAATAAGGTTACTGATGTACATATATACTTACAAGCCTTCATCCAGTGTTTAATGCAACTGAAACTATGCTTCTTTTGAGGGCTGCAGGTTTGATGAATAACTATTTGTTTAGAAAGTTTACATGTAACTTCCTGTATACAGGGGTCGTCCATTTTATTCATAAATCTTTAATACTCTGGATTTGATTTTCAGGCCAGTGAAGAGCCACCATTCCTTCTTCCTGGCAAAGAGGTCAGTGCCAAATACCGTGGTGCCTTCTGTGAGGCCAGAGTGAAAAAAGTCGATAAAAACGTCAAATGCAAGGTGAGTTGTTCTTTTGATATTTTGTACCACTCATTCATTCATTCATTCAAATGACTTATATAGCACCCATCCAAGATACCTACTCAGTGGTGCTCCTGGCTCAGCTCCAGCGATACGGAACAGTTTTCAGATGCTTGTAAAAGGTGTATGCAGAGTCCCTAGTTAAAAGAACATGCAGATCTGAACGAAGATTATTCCATATGGTCGGCACACTCGCTGAAAAGGCATGACGTTGCATTTTTGAAGTGCATGCAAGGGAAACAAGTTTCCTTTGCACACACTTATAAGAAGCATGATCTGCCTCTTTCCGTGGGATATTTAATTCTGCTTTGCAGTTCAAAGTAGCTACTAGGAAGCTGAAAATTTCACTTTCAGACAACAATTCAGATTAATGTTTCAGTTTAACCCTTTAACGCCGAGTGTGTATTAAAATGACTGGGAAACCAATGCAGCTTGTTGTTAAAGGATTAGTGGCAACTGCAAAGAAAATTGGCATGGTGAAGCACTCTGTATGTAGCTTGCTTTTTATGATTCTAATTTTATGAACTGTTCAAATTGTTATTTGGGACATGATAGCTGGTTAGTCAAATTGCTCGCCTTGTAACACAGAGTATGGATTCGAGCCTGCCCTGAGACCCCTACTGTGTAGGGACCTTGAGCCAGCCTTCTCTCTTAATTACTTAGTGCCATCGATTGATGCTTGGCCATTTGTTAGTGGCACTTAGTAAATGCGGAATAGTGATAAAATTAAAATCACAATACTATGTCGAAATAGGTAATAACAGTGTTGTGCAATTAATCCACTACCGGAACTCGCCAGCATTTTCAACAGATAAACACAAATATTAAGCAATTTAACGTTTCAAAAATGAATTATATACATCATGTCAAGGTAAATAAATGGCACGATCGCCCAATTAAAGCTGTACACAGTTTACATATTTAAATATAAATATTACACATTAAGCTATGTAAATGTCTGAGGAGATTTGTGCTTGTGCTTGTTCTTGTTCTCCTCAATAACTCTTAAGCGAAGAGATATGCAAGCAACATGAGTGATTGAAAACTCTGAGAACCTGCTATGCTAACCGCCATAAAACACATCTGGAAAAATCCTTGTTTGGCCTGAATTTGGACCAGCACAAATAATGTTTTTTATCTGCTGTACAGTGTAAACTATAGCTAAACTAGTTATCAGTAGCATATTCATTCTGTAGCTAATATCATAGATCATGGCTGATATCACATTGTCATGTCATAGTACCCTGGTGCCTTCGTATATATGTTTCGTTATGACATGAATTCTGAAGGAATGCTGTTGGGTGCATGGCATTCAATCATCGTCTAAATTTGGATACTACCTCACTGTACACATCCTTGTTAAAAAGCCCTACTTGACTTGGCTCCCAAACACGGATTTACTGAGTTTCTAATGTACCAGATCGTATTCTTAACTATGGCAAACATTCTATTCTCTGAGTCGCAACTGCTTTTATTTGGGAAGTAACCATAATCATCATCTGTGGCATTCTCCTCTCCAAAACATTACTTTGTCCATGACATACAACCAGTCATTTCTGTTCTTGGCTCCATGCCGTTTACAACCCAAAGTCAACCCCTATGATTCTATAATGTATGAATAATAAATAAAACAAAGCTTTACATGTTAGGACAATGAATTGATGGTATATTCAGCCCATGACATTAACCAAGCAATTTTTATTTTTAAAGGTTACTTTAAAAGAGGATGGAAAGGTGTTGTTTGTTGAAGACGAAGATATTGTGGGAACGCTTAAGGTATAGTTTCTGTTTTTCTTACCTTAATGTATAGCAATACATAAGCAGTGATTGTGGTAACAGATAAGAGTTTGAATTTAATGTCGGGTGTTTTTAACTCTTTATTGCTGTCAGTGTACTGTAACAGCTAAAGGCTTGAATTTATAGTCCATGATTGTACGGAAAAATGCTGAGTTGTTATGAGATTTGTTTGAGTGATTCTGTAACAATGCTGCATTGCTTGATTAAATGAATAATTTGAAGGATTTTGTCATTATTTATTAAATTGAAGTCCAGCTTATAAGTTTCCAGTTTATAAGTAAGCAAGTATGCCATCTGACTACCAGGCACTAGCAAAGGAAGACTTCCTGCATGTTGTTGTGATTTTGATGGTGACTATCAGCCCTCCGTACCTCCACAATTGGTAAATGAACACCAATGGAATTGGGGCAAAAAGGAGGCTTCGTTTATTGCTTTTACCGAGTGATCCATCAAACTGTAGGAACACAGTTCGAAACTGCGCCTGTGAAGGCATGTGAATGTGTGTGATACCTCTACTTTTACCTTTGATTATCTTCCACTTCAGGTTGGGGCAACAGTTCAAGTTAAGAGGTCTGACTCAGCTCAGCTAGTGGAGGGCACACTGAATAGGATTAACGACCTCAGTCTTTATACTGTTGGTAAGTTGTGATTTGGATTTTCTCTGAATTTCACTTGGAATCATCCATAATTATCAATTGCTAATTATGCTGTAATATGCATTAGGTATTGTAACAGTTTGTTACTGTTTGGTAATCTTTGGGTCTGTGATCCATTGATTGTGGATTTGAGCGTGAAGTATGGACTCCATGTGATGACCGTGGACAAGTTGTTTATGCACACTTGTTTTGTACTTCAGTTTCAGATCTACTGCTCTTGTAACAAGTGCTAGAAGTAATTATAATAACATATTTTTGTTATTGACCATGATGATGTTATTTATGTTATTGATGCTTTTAAACAGGTAAGATGCAGTAATTGCTAAGTTATTGCATACCTTGTAGCATTCACTTTGAAAGGCGTGGTAGTAGGCATTAAATGACATTTATCTGAATTGCTGGGCTTGACAAGCACAATCCTGTAGGAATATTGAAACAGGTATTAGACTATTTTGCGATGCCTTGAAATCTCTGCATGCCTTCAGTTTCTGATTTGGTAAGTTCTGGGATTTGTATGTCTCAGTGTCGTGTGGCATAAAGCATAGTGATTAACATATTTCTATTGTAACTGGTTGAGGGCTGTCAACCTGTCGGAAAATAAAACGAATATCTATCAATTTTCTGGGATGTATGCACAAGTTGCAGCTCATGGCCTGTGTGTCATGTGTAATCAAGACAGGAGTCATTTTTGTCTGGTCTGAAATCTCTTTTTCTGAACGATTGTCCCCAGGCCCACCTGCAGTCTCTGGGGCCTCAGTAATATGAAATGGTTCAGTCCAAAGGATTGTGATTTGGAATGCAGTTTTGATCAGAAGCAGCCATCAATTCATGCCTTGAGTATTATAGAAATGTTATCTTTTGTTGTCAGATTAGATTAGATTGTGAAGCCACATGATCTGTAAGGAATAAGTGTTGTCCAGCTGTTGAGTTGTTGTTCTTGAATGTTTGCTTCAGCCAAACATTCTTTCAATTCCAGGGCTGGGCCTCAGAGACCTAATACTGACTGAGGAATTGAATAAATAAGCAACATCTAACCGTAACGTCATGTAGTCATGGTTTGGCGGCATCGATTGCAATAGAATGCATCTTTCACTTCATCCATTGCCTTGAGTTGAAAACTTGGTGCAATGTGAAATTACTAGAGAGGGTGTAGACCTGGGGAAAAACGTCGCGTTGCTGCTATCATGCCTGCATTTCAGCCGGAACATCCTCATAGCTTTTGCTGATGCATGTGCGTAAAAGCATGCAATTGCCCCTTGTTAGTGATTTACGTAATTACGGAGGACACTCTGCAGGTGATAAACTGATCTTCATGGTTTTTTGACTACCGCTTATGCTGGCAACACCTAGTTTCAGCTTTTACAGATCTGTGTTCACCGAGCCTCCCGTTATCATAACATTAGCACATGTCGCTGTGTATAATTGTCATCAAGTACTTGTGAAGTGGCTGATTGATTTAGCACTCATCTCGACCTTCATTGGAGGCAGTTGCAAAGACTGACACCAGGTGTAGCCAGCATCTAAGGAAGTAGTCTAAACCACAGAGGTCATACTATTCTGCAGAGACCTCCATCTTGACTCAGTTCACTTGCAAATGATAACTGAATGTTGATTTGTGTTTTCTTACAGATCAGAAATGTGTATTTTCATTTAATGTGATCTCTGTGTTTAGTTTTTGATGACGGAGATGAAAATACGCTACGGAGAAGTAAACTGTGTCTGAAAGGAGACAGACACTTCGAAAAGAGCGAGGTCAGTTCCACTTGTTAGTTTCTGTCTGGTCTCCGTGTTCCTCTGACGTTACAGTTTGTAAATTGCTGCGTATTGATCACTCTGCATAAGAATCTTTGTATTAAGATGAAAATACACTAATACTCTCCTTATAAATTTTTGTATATTATAATTATTTTACTTGTATTATTATTTTCTTTTATCTCTTCCATCAGGCGTGCGCCGACGATGAGGCCTCAACATGACGTCTCCAAATCTCTCTCTCTCTCCCTGGTTTTATCGATGGCATCCCTCATATCCTTGTCCTGCGCCTTCAGGTCCTGCTTTACATTGTCCATCCACGTCTTTGTCGGTCTTCCTCGGCTTTGCGTTCCCTCCACATGACCGTACAGATCTGTGACTCGAAACCTCCTGTCGTCCATTCTTGTCACATGCCCGAATCATGTGAGTCTTCTTTTCCTGATTTTGACTACTATTGTCTCCCTCTGTCCCAGTAGGCCTATATACTTAATCGTAGTTCTCTTCTTCCTCCTCTCTCTGGCAACCGGACTCGGCTCTTCACTCGACATGTCTGGATACAGCACAGTGCTTGTGAATAAGCTGTTGCGCTGTGCTTAGCTTTCGAGTAGCGCTTTAGAAATTTAGAGTTTACGGTTATGATTTTTGCCACATTCTAATCCATAAGTAGTGCTGGGTTCCATATGCTGTGCCATGTTATGATTTATTACTGTTAATCAGATCTTTTTCATGTTGAGTGTATGACAAGAGCATGGGCAGCAAGAGCGACATAAGTCTTTGATTTAATTCAGGTTGTTTTTTAATGATTAGTGCACTAAGGAAAGTAGAGTGTTTATAAGAAATTTACATGGTGGCTCATTGGCAGACTGACACAGACGAGCTTGCCTCTCACCTCTGCCTTTTGGATTCAAATCTCAGTGAGTCATATGAACCTGAGAATATTTTGTGGCGGAGACTCGTCAGCTATGAGGAAAGGTGCAGTTCGTTGGATGCCGTCATATCAGCGTTTCAGATGCACTATTCCTTATCTGAAGGACGGCTGATGACTAATTTTGATAGAGGCATGTAACAAAAGATTGTTGATCTTAATCTACCTTGCCCTACATATTTCTGCCGAATTTTGATTCCTGTAATCTACAAAGCTGTTCTGTTTGCAGACATTGGATCATTTGCCTCTGACTCATCCGGAGCACTTTGGTACGCCCGTTGTTAAGAGAACCCCCAAGTCCAAAGCACAGTCAACAGCAACTGGGTATGTCCAGCATCTATATTGTATTGACTCTTACATTAATAGATGTAATTTTCTTTTCGTCGGCACACAAGGGTGAGCGGTACGTGCACACCTTCACCACATGATCTTTCCACAATGTAGCTGAGGTGCATGGGGTGTAGGAATGTCAAAACATGTTACAGGGATTTGAACCCTTGACCTTTGGGTTGACAGTCTGGTACACTAACCACTGGACTAACTGCACAAGACGTTTATAATTTTATATAGTGGCTTTTAAACTGTCTGTCAGAGTGCTTTGCATGTTTGCGTGTTACTATGAAACCAATGTAATATGGTGTAACATTTCATGACACGCTGAGAACTATCAACAGCTTTACTGAGCTATGGTGAGTAATGAAGAACCGTTTGTCTTTCATGATGGCATGGTGACAGAAATTAATTAACAGGACAACCTTTCCAAGTGAACAGATGAAGATTAAAACTCTCTTGTTTATAGGCCCCTGAAGCTACTCAGAAATGGTCCCAATAGTAATAATGATGGGGCTAAAGTAGTATTAATGATAATGAAAAGAATGGGCAAAAGATCATTGAGGTAATTTGCAAATAGGTCAGCAACAGGACACCCTACTGACCTTCCAGATTATGATGGTATTCATTCTAACTGCACTGAAAAGGTGGGTTACTGAGTGGGTGCTAGATTTCTGGCATTCAACAGGTGGTCAACCCTCCAATACTTGCTAACTTGGCTTGGCTTAATGGTGATTTTAGTCACTAGTTCTAAGCAATGTATACACACAAAACGGCCATGTGGCTTATCGACAAACTGTCATTTTCATGTTACATTTCAGGATTCGAACCTCTAACACAGTAAAGACCAGCATCAATTCAATTCATATGCTTTTTTGATCACCAAAACGAAAGTTCATATTACTACAATTTGTTATAGCAGTTCATGGGTGTCAGTGGGTAAACCCAAAAGGTACTGCCATTGGTAGGGCACCTCTTCTCACTTGTATTTCCAAACGCAGTAACATTGACCATCAAAGCAAGAATCGAAGCATGCAGGGTGGTGTGTGTGCAGTAGTACATGTTAGCAATCATCCAGTATCACATATTGTACTTGTGTGTACACCTAGCTCTGAATCGGATTCGGATGTGGAGAGCTCGGACGACGATAGCGAAACGGGGAAGAGAACGTACAGCATCCACTCGCAGCAGAACCTCGTGGGACGGGTTCTCTGTGTTGACTTCGAAGAACGCAGTCGACGTACAATAAACGTCCCAGTGCTCGTTGTGCTTCCAAGCGCTGATGATGTTGTCCTGCCTTCCAGACAGCAAGTCCTCGTCAAGTCCTTCAAGGATGGCAAATTGTGAGTCAGCTGTTAGGCATAGCTTTGGAAAGCAGCTAGTGCATGGACTGTTTTAGTTTTTATGTGTGTATGAAACAGTGATGTGATTCTGACTGGCTTGATCCCTGCATGGATGAAACTGGTCAAGGTTATAGTGACTGTGACAATAGCATGATTCTGATTATTCTTAGAGGTCTTATTGTCTTTTGATCTCAAAGGATTTTAGAAAGGTGTAAGGTGAAAAGTGTGTTGGGTGACTTAAAATCTGAAATGGCTTGTTTTTATTATAATTATTACTAGTTATTATTATTAATATTCCCATTATTGTTTATAATTATTATTGTCGCTAGATGTTTGCCTGTCCTAAGACAGTTGAGAAGAATTTGAAAAATCATCCCATGGGCCGCATACTCGTGGGCCACATTTTGAACAGCGCAGCAATAGACTCGCACACCCCAGCTTTGATTACACGGAAATTTGAATCTACACGATGGTTAGCTTGTAGTGCAATAGCACCGCCACTTACTGAAATAAAACGAGTCAACATCCATGGGCGACCATGTTCTTAGCGCGTAGTGCGATAGCAGCGCCACCTACTGAAATGAAATGAGTCCAGTGTATTACGACTTCATAACATATAGGATTTTAGCAGCACCACCTACTGAAACGAAGTGAGTCCATAGCATAAAAAAATTGACTTCAGGATTATTTTTATTGCTTCTGTTAATTTGATGGAAAATAGCATCAAACTGTAGTTCAGATTTTAACATGCAAGGTTTTTGCTTATGTGCTAAAGTTGTATTAGATCTGGTCTGCTTTTCTGACCACTTCAGAACTTGTGCTGTAAGAAGCATGTTATTAGAAGGTTTTGGTGCAAGCAACAGGTTTAAAATGGCTTACTGACTAAGAATTGTTTTCGCACTAACACAAAAGTTTTCTTTCTTTCAGTTTTACAGCAACAATTTCTGACACGAAGGAGTTTTCAGCCGAGATAGCAGCCAAGAACAAAGACAAAGCCTTAAAGATTGCCTTTGACAAAGCACAGAGTTACTTAGACCGCAAAGAACTTCCTCAGAGTTGGAGCAAAATGGACCTGCTGGGCTACAGTTCTTCGGAAAGTGGAGAGGTAAAGAACAGAATGTAGTTAACACCTAGTAGCACTCATGCATACACAGACGTGTACAAAGAAATTGGATTTTTGCACAGTTTAGTCTAATGATTTGACCAGATTACCTGTGGTATTTATTTTTGAAAATCGGGAGCCATAGCTGCTTTTGGTAATGAGAAATACGATGCCATGGCAGTTGGCTGAGTTATGTGATGGCATAAGCGATTGGCTGAGCTATGTGATGTCATGGCAGTTGGGCAAGTTATGTGATTCCGTGTTGTTCAAGTCAAAAGGCATTGTTAAATGGTGCTGTGGAAGTTAAGCTGGGTTTTCCAGTTCAGGCTTCAGATGGGAACTCCATATTAATCATTTGACTGGAACTGAATCAACTAGACTTGGAAAACTGACTTTGGTTGATGGCCTCATTGTGATAACCATTATTATGTGATGACCTTGTGCAAGTCCTTAACTGGGGCCAAGAAATTATTTGCGTGTATACACTATACAGGTATGTTTGTGTGCATTTATGTATGTGTCTAGACAGTCATAATACAGTGCCTTAGTATAGTGCTTTTTAAGTACTTGTCAGAAGTGCTACACTCACTAACCTTAAGTAATTAAACTCGTTAAAGTCATGTTAATGTTCAATAGAGAATTAGAAATTCAGCTTTAAGTAACTGATGCTTGCACACTGGGAAAGTTACCACTAATGGACTTTCACGCACATGTACAGCCCAACCAATGGAGTAATATTGCGTAATGGTGTTGACTGATGCCTTGTTGCTAGTTATTGGTGCTAAGTGGACGATGAAGGATGAAATTAAACAAATCTGTAGAGGTTGTTTTTCGTTTATTAGTCGTCGGATGATGATGGACCAGATGAGAAGAAGGATCGGTTTGTGGCTGAACTGTTCAAGTTCATGGACGACAGAGGAACGCCGATCAACAAAGCACCCAACCTTGGAGGACAAGATCTGAACCTGTTCAAGCTTTTCCGTGTTGTTCAGTCAATGGGTGGATATAACAGGGTAAGGCGGCTCAGTGCAACTTCCGAAAGGTTTATAAATTTTAAAGGTTAAAGCGTTGAGGTAGCTCACTATTTTACATGATCTGTATATAGGGTAATGTGTTTTTTACCCTTGGGATCGTCTGCCCTGAGGATCCAGATGGTAAAGAATCATTTTACCAAGGTACAACGGTGACCATAACGATCTTAGACATGTACTTGTATGCATAACTGATCTGTGGCAACTTGATGTGGACGCTCGTTTCTTCAGTGTTTGGAGCAATTGGTTGTTGGTCAGTCCGTCTTGGGGCCATTGTGATGCTTGGCACTGATGTTCATCAACATACCAGTGCTGGCTCCTGTGAGATGATGGGAGAGCATGCCTCTGTTACATGCAATTTTTGAAAGGAGATGTCAGAGGTGTGGTGTTGAACCAACATTGTTTGGCATAGTGCGACTGTGGCTACAGCAGTTCAACACTAGGACAACCTTTCCTTATATATATGTATTATATATGTATTTATATATATAATAATTAATATGTATATAGAACCTTTTTAGAACCTTACAGCTATTTCTGAATTTTACTGGAGCTAGTGACAGCGTTACACATTTGGTTGGGAAAATGACTGCTGTTAGATTATTTAGAGAAGACTGGCCAGCCTAAACAAACTGGGTCTAGCTCTGTTGAACCATTTACCACTCGATGGCTTGTTCCAATTGTTTTGTTATGTGGAAACTGTGATCTGTTACTGGCATAGGTGACGAATCAAATGAAGTGGCATGTCGTCCATTCGAAGATGAATCTACCGTCTGCAACTGTTGTCTCAACAAGCATTAAACAGGCCTACAAGAAGTATGTTAGCCTACTCTCACTAGTGTATTAGACCGAGATATGATGCCAGTTGTTTCGTGTAGTACAGTTTGAGAAGGCAGCTGGGCTGTAAGATAGCTCACCTTGCAACAGGGACTGGACATGTTGGAGCCACGACGATGTGGTTGCTGCTTAACCCTTTAACGACGAGCTGCATTGGTTTCCCAATCACTTTTAGTACACTGTCGTCATTTAAAAGGGCTAAGCAGTCTGTTAGACTGTTGTTAATTGGTAACATCGATATGCATCTGATTCACAAAGTGTTTTCAATACTTTGGCTTGCCCCTGCCTCCAGAGTAAGAAATTGTGGTAATCTGTTTATAAATCTTAATTGTCATCCTGTTTATCATCAAACCATAATGCTCATTTACTGAGGCTTTTTGGTGTTAGTGATGCACTGATTTCATTATCATCACCATGAGTTTCCGTTTCTGACATTTGATGATGAATCAGTATTGTATCAGTCTACTTAGACCAGCTCCAATGCCTGTAATGTCCTGTTTGTGCCTCTCAGGATCACTGGACAATTCATTCTGTCATTCATTGAATCTATTCTTAGTCATTAGATAGCTAATTCATTCAAAGCATTTATATAGCACCACTTAAAAATACCTATCCAGAAACACTCCAAGCTCAGCTCCAGCAATAGAGAAGTTTTCAAGTGTTGGTGAAGGATACGTGTAGTGCCCCTGATGACAAATACATGCAGATTCAGTGGCAGGCCATTCCAAACTGGGAAGGCAGTATTCACCTTCGAGGAACATCACTGCTTATTTCATTAGCAAAAAGCCCTCTGACACGTTCTATACTAACCTAAACACTGTTCTTTTTGGCCATGCTGGAGTCGGGAGTATCTCTTGAGTAGTTCCCTTGAAGAGGTGCTATATAAGTCCAACAAATGAATGAAAGGTTTGTTTGCTGTGCACAGGTATTTGCATGCCTATGAAGACTTTGACCGTAAACTTGGTTGTACGATGGTGACGTCAGGCCACAGTCGCATGTCCAGCCGCAGTTTGGTCTCGTTTCGAGATCGTGAACGCGATCAGACACCAAAGCTCGGCCGAAACCGACGCGTTGGAAGTGTCCGAGAAGAGGACTGTGAAAAGGTCTCGGCTTCATTATTGACTCTGTTGTCTGTCTTTTTCGTTAGACTGTAACTTTCTTGTTATATGGGAATGAATTTAGTATGCTACATATGTGGAATTAGTGCAATAAACGAATTATTGAGTTGCCTGTTGTATGGTGCTGTATCCAGTTATCCATGTACATGCACACCAGTCTAATCCGAATAATAAATAGATTTTATGATTTTTGTGATGTAATGCTGTTAAATATTTGTATTGCACCTGTTTTTTTATTGCAATGCATTGTAAATCTTGTGTAATGCCTTTTAAAGATTCTAATTTAAGCTCTGATGAAAGTCCTGTGGTGGTTTGTTCTTAGTTAAAGACCCTCCACTAAATACACTGGAGACTCCTTATTATCATTGCCTTGGAGAGACATTTCAAGAACTACCTTGTCTTATAATGAATTTTCTTGTGTGTTTAATTAATTTTGATATCCATGTCCCTGACTGTGTAATGTCAGAATCCGTGTTAAGATGAAACATTATAACAAGTCGCTGGTGTACCGGATTTATTTTGGAGTTCTGGCAGAGAAGTGTAAGCAGGTACATTTTTATTGTTATAATTTTTATTTCTTATTATATGCATCTACCTTTTTGGGTGTCTGATAGCTATACAAAGGTCTGACATGACATGTTAAAGTTAGTAATTTATTTGCAGGCTCAAATGAAAGTAGAACCAGAAGTCGATAAAACGGACAAGCCAGTCATAGCCACACCTTCAAGCAAGCCAGTTGTTGTTGGTGGAAATTGCAGCAGCGGTCCAACCCCAATAAAAACGAGAATGCCAAAGAAGTTCTCTGGTAAAAAGGACAGTGGAGATTCAGACAGTGTCTCGTCTGACATTGTCGTCAGTCCAAGATCTGCCGCCCTCTCTTCTTCTGCACCCTCTTCAGCAACAAAGGCATCCGTGGAAAGTACCAAAGCTCAGTCAGTGTCATCAGCAAAGAGCTCAGTCAAAGAATCTGAAAAGCAGTCGCCTCCCACTTTAAGAACGAGTTCACAGACATCGAAGGAGGAACCGATGAGAGTTACACGAGGAGATTCGCTGAAGATGAAAGACCCTGGCACTGTGAAGGAAGAACGATCCGAAAAATGTCGGATGCCAACAAAAAGCGATCCAAAAGATTCTGGAAAGACGAAAGCGGATGCGGAGAAACCAAGCGAAAAAACTGAATCGGAAAAAGAAGAGAAGCACAAGAGTAGCCGAAGAGTAAGTCGTTTCCAATCACTTTTATTGATTGATTGATTCTCTCTTTGATTAATTGAGTGGTTGGCGGGTAACGGAAACTCAAGATGGTGATGGGTGGTTGACTAAGGTCTTTTTTCTTGAGTACCATCTTGCAATTTTTTTTATATATATATATATATATATATTCGTGTTTATTATTAATGCAGGCTGACACCGCAGTATGATTACAAGTCATAGTATGTGGGATGATTACAAGTTATTACAGGAGTCGAATTTAACTGTCTGGCAGCCAGTTAGGTGCCCTTCATGCCATACTGCTCATTTTTACCATCGCCCCCTAGTGCATGCAAGGCCGAGTCGACCTTTGGGAGGTTTGTGGGAATCGATCCCACATCCATGCTGATCTTTTGCTCTTTGTGCCGGAGTGTTCCCATTCACCTAAACCACTCGTTCACCGAAATCCCTTGCTTGGTGACAACTGCTTGCAAACTTGCCAGTGTTGTTACAAGAGGTCCACTCAGTAGGCTTAAACCCACAATCATTAGGGTTACAGATGGAGTGCGCTGCTGAGGGAAAGGCCACCTTATCACATGAGTAAAAGTGTTTTGCTAACTGTTGTAATATATTTGTTCATAATGACATTTAACATCGTATAGAATAGTGCAGAGAGCGCCTATGAGTAGATAGCTATAAGGGGCGCTATACAAATGTTCAATTACATTAAATGTCTGTGATGTTCCTCGACAGATTCTACGTCGAGCCGTACACATTCCAAGTGCTGAGGAGGATGCAGAGGATGAAGCCAAGTCAACAAACTCTGATAAGGGGCCGTGGGATGAACCAAGCGAGACAAACGACAGTGCAACCAATGAAGACCTGAAGATGGAAGAAGACCTGTTACCGTGCGTTTCATACTGCTACTGTGTTTACAGCGGATTTATATAATTTTCGTGCACGATAGTCCAGTGGTTAGCATGCTGATCTTTCAAGCAAGAGGTCATTGGTTCAAATCTCTGCCAGTGCAGAAATTTATTTCAAAATTTGTGTTCCGCCTGCACCCCTAGCTGAATTGGTTATAATGAGTACACTGACTGTATGCTGTCAGTGGGAAAATCAGATGGCAGGGGAAGGACTAGCCATCCACACTCATATGCCAAGGCTTAGAAAATGAAGTCACTAACACTTCAAACCCATTCCTGCCTCTTGGGCTAGGTTAATGGACTGATCTTTTTATTCATTTATGTCATTAATTGGATTTAATTATGCTTCCAAAAGATTTCTTTTAAGTAACGACTGTGCTTTATTAACATTCACAACCTACAATAGTCATACTGTATTGTATTTGCATTAAAAAGCGTCTCTAGGCTTTTCTGAAAGGAAAAATTAATTGGCTCTGTTATAGTGAGTACTTTTTACGGTGTACTTTGAGTACACTGGGTCTTCTTATAAACGTGTGTCAATAGAACATAAATTCTTTTATGAACTGTTAATACATGGTCAGGGACATGAGTCCCAGATTTAATTCAGTTTGGAAAATGACCTCTTTATAGCAGGGCCTTGCTGTAAGGTGCTCTTTGATATGACTCTCAAAGGCAGTAATGACAATGAGTTTTTGTATGCTTGCGTTAGAATAAAAGGGAATTTTTCTGTTCATCAGTTTCCTTTGAATATTTAATCTACTGAATATTTTAAATTATTTGAATCTTCAGACATATTAAATGTCTTTTGAATATTTAAATCAGCTGAATATTTACGATATCTGTTGGATATGATTTATGTGAATTTTGAAGTGTTGATGTTGAATGCCATTGCCATTTGGTTTGTTTTGTAAGGAGACCGCTAACAGGGCGTAGAAACACGAACTATGATGATATGTATGCAGTGGGAACAAGACTGCAGGTGAAATATGGGAAAGGAAAGGGCCAGAAGATTTACGAAGCCAAGGTACAGTATCCTGATTTTCAGTCTTGAGAATTTCTTGAGCTTGCAATCTTGACCTGTATGCTGGTGATCAGGAACCAATTCAGTAAGTAAGCAAGCAGCCTTTATTTGCTTATGACTTGAGTGCATGCGTTACATGGTATAGGATGATTGCATAAGTAGTTAAAATTAGGTCATAAGAAGCAGGTCGACACGCAAGCTTAGCTACACACAGCTGAAAATACATTAATTTCTACCGGTATTTTGTAGACAGCTGTTACTACAGCTGCAGCTGCCATTAAGTAATGCGTTAAGTCTGATAATTATTGTGAGGATCTTAGTGTTGCAACCTTTACAACTAGCAGCTTAGGCTGTCGTCAATTCAAAAACTGGTATAACAAGTCTTTTCTGGTACAGCTGTCGTGATACAGGATGATGTTACTAGATCCTTGGCAACAATACAATACAACTACTTGATATTGTCCCCTTCCAAAGTTCAGAAGTGCACAGTTGACCATATCACAGAACATTGATAGTGCTGAGCAGCTATGCATGAAGGACTTGTTCAAGGTCCTTACACACTGACTGCCTGAGTGGAGGTTTGAACCCATACTCTCCACGTTACAGGCCGCGTCCTGCCATGCCCCTGGTACCTATGTATCGTGTATATTGCACCTTTTAAGAAGCTGAGAGATTGACGGTTGGGCCTGTACCTGCAGCTGCCTCCCTCTGGATGTACTTGTTTTTCTGGCTGGGGATGCTACATGTAACTTCCATAAACACGTGAAAACTAGGCTGGGAGCACCTCTCAGTAGACATCTTAACGGGTGCTTTATAAATGTTACGAATGAGTGATTGAATGCAGATTACAGTTTAGGTTGCAGTTGTTTGTAATTGTGCTGGCTGTTGTAGGTCTTGGAGACAGCGGTACAGTCGGGACTGGTGAAGTACTTTGTGCATTACAATGGCTGGAACAGTCGCTATGACGAATGGATTCACAAAGACGTTATAGTGAATGTTCTGGAGGAGCCAGTGCCTGAGATGCCAAAGCTTAGAAGCAGTGTCGCACCACCAGTCAAGTCTCAGGTAACTTCTTGTTTTTCTCCAGATCACTGCACTTCTAGGGAATATCAGCCTTGAAAGGCAATGTCTGTAAAGCCGGCCCTTTGCCAACCACCGCCTGACTTCTGATTTTGCTGACCTGTTGAGTTTCCACCGGCATTCTCCAGCAGATTAAGATTTTTGAATATGATTTCAGTTGTAACGACCATTTGGACTGGTTCTGGTGATACTTTAAGCACCATGGTAACGTTGCCACAGAAGTTATAAGATCAGTGTCTGTTTGGTAATAGTATTGGTAACTGCAAATTTATATAGCCTCACTTCAAGAGAGACTCATCAGAGTCACTCCCAACCTAACACAATAAAACCATGATCAAACAAAATGGTCTTCAAGCATTTGCGGAAAAGGGGCAAACAGAGAGGCTGAGAAGCTCTTGTCTGTTTGATTTTGACCGTGTGATATTTGATTATGATTTCACTGAAGCAAGTATCAATTAATGATGGCTTGTTCGTTAGTATAAAGGCATATAAAGGCATCGTGTTGAACCGTATTTGGAATTACCAGTTTGCCACACCAATATTTTGTTCATAAAGTAGGGTTGTATAACCACTGAGATCTATATAGACTTTGACAAGTTTGGTGTTTTTGTTTCTAAACGGTTAAACATTTGCAACTCTTTTTTCTGATTTTTGTGTTTGCAGATAACAACCGTTCGGAAGAAAACTAATCCACCCTCTGGTTCTCCAACTCTGTCCAACAAAGATGACAACCGCATTCATAAAAGCAAGGCGTCTGCTGCTGCTGGTGGACCCGGGTCAGAGGCAACTCCATCTGGTGGCCGACGTACACGATCAAACAGTGTGGACCAAGCCAAGCAACCTCCAAAAACTCCAGGTAACTATAAGTTTAGCCCCACAGTTTTCTAATACCTGTTATTCTGTGCTTCTACTTTTCTGCCTCTGAGTGTGTGCTCTCACTCTATGCTTTTGTTGTATGCCTTTGATTCCAGGTCTCTTATAGTGTGCTTCTGATTCTATGCCTCTGATTCTACGCATCTGAGCCTCTGCCTTTGACTGATTCTGTGCCTCCGATGGATTCATTTATTCATTACTTCTATTTCCAGTTTGAAGTGGGTTTGTAACTTGTCTTGTAAGAATATTAAGGCAAAATTTAAAAAGAAATTCTGGCCTTTAACACTTTAACGATGAGCTGCATTGGTTTCCCAGTACACTCTTGTTATTAAAATGTTGAAAATTTTATGCAAAGACATCGGCTTGTTTTAAGAATCTGACTTCCGTGTTACTAATCTTCTCGAGTTGTATCGTGGGTATTAAAAATGTGAAAGACACGATTGCTAGATATACAGTGTACACACCATGACTGAGCTCCTGTGGATTGCAGTTTTTGAATATGGTTTTCAATTGAATCAACCATCAATGGTGGTGCATCATAGAAGTCATTAGTTAGGGTTAATGTTACATGTTACATTGAAGTGAAAGAATGGTCTAATATGCCTTCTGGATGTTGGCCTGATTATGGCTTGGTTTTGGTGCGACATGGTTGATGCATTGTGCATTAGACACCAGTGCTATAGAACTTACTGATTAACAATTAATTCCAGAATAAAATATCTAAGCCCCAAAGAGTTGCTTTGTACATGTGATTAAGACGAATATTCTTTTTCAACAGGAAAAATCCGAGAACCAAAGATAAAAACGACAGAAACCGGTAAGGGACATTTCTTACTTTGTGGGTGCTTATTTCATTTTCTTTGTTGAACAGGCTGCCTTTTGTGGCTATCTTAAGGGACTGCTCTTCTTCTTTTAATATACTTTAACATAGTGAATGGACTTCAATGTTATGTAATGCACTAAAAAAAGGGCAAACAACACACTGTCATTTAATGCACTTCAATGTAATCTAACAAACTTTATTGTAAACAAATGTGCTTCAGGGTAGCTCACTTTTATGTAACTCCAAGCATTAGCATTTGTTCTGACAGTAGATGGTGTTTGAAAAGCATCCTAGAAGTAAATCACTACTGATGATGCTATAGAAATTGTTGTAATTGCAATATATGGATCTAGATTTTCGTGTAGCTCCCTTACTTGTTTTTAGCACCCACCCTGCCAGTGTTGTGCTACACTGTTGATCTTTAAATGCCTAAGACTGCCAACTGATGACACAAGCAGTCCATAGTCTGGCTGATACTCAATGTTCCTCATTTTGCAACTGCTTTTCATGTTAATGCATTGACAGGTTCTAACAGTGGTGACAGCAACAGTTCATCATCATCATCATCTTCATCTCTGTCAGCATCTTCATCAGAAAACGAAGAGAAGGACAATTCAAACGAACCGCCAGCAGTTGAGCGTAAACCTGAAGAGAATGTCGACGAGGAGCTCTCCAATTCCTCGCACTCCTGTTCTCCGCCACCATCACCAGAAATGCCAGACATCTACACGTCAGAAGACGAAGATTTACTGAAGGACGTCCCAAAACTCACAGATCCAGAATCATCAGTACACGATGACAATTGTTGCGACGATTTGCCAGTTATTGAACGAACAGTTCCCGCGGATGTGACGTTCGCTCCTAGTGAGCCGTCGACGATTGCTGAAGTAACAACAAATGCAACGGATGTGAGTGACAAGGCAACAACACTGATAACGGCATTAGATAGCAGTTGTCTCACAGCTATAGCAGAGGTATCAGGCGAATCTACTAAAAGTGCTACAAGCACTTTGTCTGTGAAGAATTTGAGTGAAACTGCCATCAATGAATCTGCCTTAGCACAGAAATGTGTCTCACCACTACCGACTCTCGTTGAAGAATCGGAAGGTGACTTGGCTTGTGCAGCAGTTGATGATGATGCTCCGATGTCACATACACCTCGTGCTGAAACTCCCAAACCTGACACAGAAGAGGAAACCGATAAACCTGTGTTGCCACCAACTTTGGTTGAGAGCTCCTCTTCCACTGCCAGTGTTGCAAAGACGCGAAGGAGGAGAAAGCTATCGGAAAAACCTGTGGAAATGCCTGGTGAAACCGCTACTGCCAGCAAAGCATTGTCTGACGTGAACGTTGAAGAAATGTGTGAAGAACCGAAAGCAGAAACCGTTTTCGAGGGACCTGCAGATGTAGAAAAGAAGCGAAAGCGAAAACTGTCAACTTGCGCAGAACCAGCCGAAACAACTGCAGCCGTAAATGTACTGCAGAACCAGAGCTCAGAGATGGCGTTTGAGGACGTGAGTGAACCGGAAGGCACATCAGAACCGGCCGAAGAGTTGAAAGCGAAGTCGCTACGTCGGAAGGACATTCCAGTGCTCGTTAAAGAGCTGACGACACCGTTCGAAAAGTCGTCAAAGAAACAAAAGCTGGTTAAAACCGGTAGTGGCCAAACCAAAGATGCTCCCAAGGACTTAGAATGCATGCAGACGTCAGCTGCCGTAACGGAAACAGACCTTGCGTGGAAATTTGACACAAAGTTCAAGAATGACGATGTCGAGGCTGACAACAAGACAGCTGTTCAACCGGAGCTGGTAAAGGAAGAGGAATTGCCAGTGAAAGATGACGAAATCCTGGAAAGCAGTAGTTTTGAAGTTGCTTATGCGTGTCAGCCGCTGAACAGCAGTTTGGACGAGGCTCGTATAAGCAATGAAGACGCTAACCTTCTATCTGAGTTTGCAGTAGAATGCAACAAAGAGGCTTTGAAGAACGTCTTTAACGACAGTCCACCTGCGTCGAGCGAAAACTCGCCATCTGCTCAGGACGAGGCGACATCACCGAGCCAGGAGGAGCAGACGAGCACAAAGAGTGAGCAAGAGGCAAACCTGGAAGTGGAGGCGTACATGGGGCGAAGGCTTGACACGTGCTGTGACTCGCAGTCGGGGTACGACTTCAGCACTGCGTCCAGCGACAGCACAAGTAGCAGTGGTAGCGTTAGAGGCTTCGATAACGAAGGTCGACCGTCATCGACTTCCCGCAAGAGGAAGTTTGATGAAGAGGAGAACAACAGAACTCTGCATAAGAAACGACGGAAAGATCGCCACGGCGATGAAGATCTGGACAAGAACTTGACAAAACCAAACTATCGCAGTGACTGTGAGTAGATTCTTCATCTGATATCATACTTTTCAGTTACTCTTTTTAGCGATTATGGTCGATAATGACCACACAACAAAAACACACACTTATGGCTTATTATTTAGCTATATTAACAGTTCTATTTATATCCTTTAGATAGAAGGAAGATTGTACATTCTGAAAAATCCCCTACGTGGGTTTTTCATTGGTCTGGTAAAATTAGAAATGCAACTTATGGCCACGATTTTTGTAAACATTAGTATCCAGCCATGTGAATTGAAATGGTCACATCCCCATCTCAATCTTTTGCCATTTTCTCTGTAGTCTGTTTTTCATTTCTCAGCCAAGTCCAAACAAATGAAACTTATACTGTTCAGAAAATATTGTTATAAAGGCTCTCAAACAAATATTTTTGACAAGGAACAGGTTTCGATATTTCTTATATTGAAGAAAGCATAGCGACTTCAAAGTGCATCTCTGAAAAGGGCACATTATCAAATGCCAGTTGTAGCTGATTGTGCATGGTCACACCTCTGCTGATGAAGAGTGATGGCCTTTGTCATCTCATCATGGGACAACTCCTGCCTACTTATGTTGCTCTAGGCAGAAGATTATGTACAGTGCTATATAACTGTACTGTTGCATTAAATCTCAGATTGTGAAATTGATTTTGCAGTGAATGACAGTGATCATGACACGAGTTTGCCGAAGTTGAATCGAAGTACACAGGGTTCGTCACCAGCCAAGTCTTCATCACACTGTCCTGCTTCTTCATCATCTACTCACAGGCAGCATCCGCATCATTTCCATCGTCCGGCAAAGTACAACTTCATCGATCTAGGTTTGTTAACCTATAAGTTTTGTTTAGGTGTAAGTTGTATATAGCAGTAACATAGAAATTCTCATTTGTGTTAACAAGCCAGAATTCATGAGGCCGATGCTAGAAGCCATGAGGCTGTGGCTGGATGGTCTAGGCCAAGGCCATGATAATTGCCCTCATGGGTGGCCACTGGCCAGGCCTTGAGACCAAACATCGCTGGAAGCCTTTGCATTCAGTTTTCTAAGAATAGTATTATAAGTAATGTCTGGATACAAGCCAAAGTAGAATGCTCGTTGATATCAACTGTGGTATCAGACCACAGTCATTGACTTGAACCACACAATGTTGTTGATTCGCCACAGTTAAATTATTATATTTCAGTCATGTCACACAAGAACAACTAGAGGTGTAGATTTAAACTGGTAAGCAACTTGATACTTTAGTTAGGTAGATTGGCGCTTCTGTGACCTATTCTGCAATGTCATCAGATAAACAGTGTATGTGTATGTAATAATTTTAGCTGTAGCTGGTTAGTGTATTGAAAATTTGGTGCAGTGCTAAAGCTTCTTGTGGTTTATTCTAGAGGAAGGCAAATACCTAGAGGGAGAAGATCGAATATCTTTCCTAACGAATAAAATCCAGGATTTGCGTGCCGCCTACATGGGGCTAAAAGCCGAAGTTGCAAGCATTGACCGAAGAAGAAGACGACATCGAGTGAAAGAAAAAGAAAGTGAGTCTTTTGCGTAGCTTTTTGCATGGAGTCTCTTAGGTTCTCAAGACGCACTAAACCAGACATGGGCAACTTCTTTAAACAGAGGGCCACTCTAAGGTTTTAAGGGCAGCTCGGGGGCCGTATGCCAATCGCCAGCTAATTTTTGTAGATTCAATTGTCCTAGAAAATGAAACACATTAATTTTATTCAAACTAAATATTACTGAATAACCGTTAAAGCAAATGAAGATAATTTCTATTACCGAAATCTAATCATCCTAATACATACATTCCTACACTAAAAATAAAAAAACAAAATATGTTTTATTTAGTTTTAAAAATACATAAAACTGGTAGTTTGCACAATGTACCCATTTATTTTGTTTGCAATATTTAATATTTCACGACACAAATCCGGAATTTTGCTTTAACGTTCGAAGTGGCAATTCGAAGTTCATTGGATAGATTGTCATCTGTTAGTCTGCATCTGTTTTTGCACTTTGTTAGTTTCATCTTTGAGAAGAATTCAGGCTATGAAAATTTAAGTGATGGGTTAGAATCCTGAGAATTGAAAATTTTGTGGGACTGAATCAGAGGTACCTCAAGAATTTTCCTTTCCAACTCACTGTTGCATTGGAGTTCAATCAATTCCATTTGCATCATTGCATGGAGTTTGATGCTGAATTGGCATCGATACAAGAGGGAGATTCAAACAATTAAAGTCTAGTTCATGAGCAGTAAATCAGCAAACCCGGACAGGAACTCTATGTTCAACACAGTTATTTGTTCAATGTACTTCTTGATATTTGCAGAATCTGTAAAACATGTTAACTGCACAATAGGCCTATTGCCATTTGATATTTGATTTCCACAGAGTAGCAACTTCGTTTGAAAGTTCTGATAGATGGTTTCTAAAGTAGGGAACCTAACCACTTGTGGTCTTGTTTCATGCAGATAGTAGATTACATTGATGACTGAGTAGTGAACCAGTTGAATATAGACCAGAGTATAGAGGCCTGATTCTTAATAAATAAGAAACAGATGTTTTAATGTCGGTCTATGTACAGAAATTCATTTGTGTAGGGCCGGATAAAAGGTTCCCAAACTAGGGCCGGATAAAACGTCCCCAGAGTGCCAGGTACAGTGCTAGTATAAAAGACATGCCAAGGGCCGGTTCAAAGGTCCCTGGGGGCCGGATGCGGGCCGCCAGTTGCCCATCCCTGCACTAAACAAACACTATGATGCGTACATACAGACATGCATATGTCCATGCGCATGTGCATATGTATGTACATACACTTGATTTGGTAGGTACACTTTTATGCATGCATACATATACAATGCATGCATATATGCACAATTATTATTATGAAGGTTTATAAGATGCCACTTAATATAACTGAATAGTGAATACTCTGCAAATGTGCTGAGGGGTGGGACAGTGCATACTTACATGTGTAAAATTGTAATTTAAAACTTCTATGATAATGGTGTCTAATGCACAAGGCGTTACTGATGGCACACCAAAACCAAGCCGTCATCAGGTCAATATCCAGAAGAGCAATCTGATATCCAGAAGATCAGTACACACAGAAGATCAGATATATACTCGAGTAGGAAGTGCTAACAGGCATTTTGTTTACATTTCCTAAAGGGAAATGGAGAGAATTAATAATGTTATCAAATTTAATATTAGAAATATGTGATTCTAGGAGTGTTTTTGCTTCTCGTCTCTCTTGTAGTGGCGCAGTTGTCGGCAGTTGGAAGTTCATCATCAACAACAACCACATGATATTCAGCACAAGAAGCACAAGGTGCCAGAGCCGGGACTATTTGAAAAACAGTGTGCTCTATCGTGGTTGCCTCAATGCACTGACCCCACTAAACTACTGCCTGAATGCTCACGAGAAGCTGACCGATGCTTAGCAGTGGCCAATTCACTGTTCAGTGTAGCCCGATGTAAGATGCGGCTGCATGCTCGAAAGACAATTAACAGTGAGGAAAACTGAAATATGGTCATGAACAGTTGACCATAGCTTCTGTCTGCAGCTGGTCATTATTTATTCGATTCGGCCTGCCAGTTTTATTCATTTTTTAAGACTCATAGTTGGCCTGCTGTATACTTGCGGTTGTGTTAAATCTGACGCGTAACCCAACTATTTCGAGCCTTGCATTTGAAATTGCATGCACCTAGAGGAAGGTAAATATCTGGAGGGAGAAGATAGGATAGTTTATAATGTGCTTGATTGTGACACAAATTCTGATGGAACTCCGTTGGATCACGAGTTTACTTAAGCTTGAGAAATCATATTGTAACATGACCTTGTTGTAAGGAGGTTCCTAATGTGGCCCCCAGTAACTGCACTGTATAATGAGTTTACAGCATATTTTGCAATAAAATCCAGCATGATGACAAGCTTCCTAACCTCAAGCTTGGGGTTGGTTGGTCATAAACTTGTTGGCTGTCTCTTGAGTACCGGTGCAATGGCATAGTGGCTTGTTGCCAGCTTCACCTTTACCTCTACCCTCAGGGCAAGGTGTTTGGATCTGGGTGTGAGGGTATTTGGAAATTAGTTCATTGTGGGAAAAGGTGAGAACTTTGCTAAGGTATGCTCGGAGGAAGTTATTACCTTGTTGTCAGTTTATTGTCTTGTGGGTTTTTGTTTTGACTGAAAGATCCTGCAACGTTAGTTAGTGTCCGGCTGCCATCCTTTAAACAGTTGATGCGTTTATTTTTAAACTGCGTTTTGACATGGGAGAGTGCAGCACGTTTTCGAGAAATCTTTTCTGTATTCAGTATATGTATGCGCGTTTGTATGTATGTACAGATATGTATGTATATGTGTGAATGTATGTAGGCACGCTTGTATGTGTGTATGTATCTGAATATTTATATAGAATCTTTAATGCGTGCTGTCTGATTGGAGGGTGGGATTTGAGGAGGTGGTTTCCTGAGCAGATGTTTTAATCTTTTTGCTCCTCCTATCCACAGTATTAGCCCAACTAGAATATTTGGTGTAAATTTCTTTCTCGCAACTAGAGTCGTTCCCCAATTATTTGAAGCATTGGACTGCTCCAAAATTTTAATTAAGGATAGTTTCAATTAACATTATGAACGAAGTTGGTTGGTATTTCAATTGTTGAACTGTTTCCTGCTTCCAGTGCATTCCTTGACCTCTATAGGTATGTAGACTGTGGGGTGAAGTGGTCGAAAGTCGATTCCTACCCCACCTCCCTGAAAATGTTTTACACCAATGGCCAGTACAAACCTCACTCATGCTACGATTGTTTTTAATGAGTACTCACAGAAGTGGTGGCATTGTTGTTATCAATAATTATTCTGTTTTGCACGTGACATTGTCTTTAGGCTAGATATAGTCTACATACTGTTGCAGTGGTTTCCTCTGCAAGAAGTTAGGTTGTGGCAAGAGTTCTTGGTTCCGTGTGTACCATGGGAAGCATCTAAGCAAATTTAGCGGCACCTTTTGCGGTGTTGCTATCAAGTTTGCCACCGATGTATCATCAGCTAATGCTTTGTACATAAGTTATTTTGACAGAACATGAGATGTCGGTTGTGTCATCATTTAATAACCCTTGTTTGTCTTGACTCTGGAGAGTCAAGCGAATATGTTCGGGAGCTAATCTGTTCGTTTTATTATTGTTTGCAAATGAAGTGACTCGATTATTTTATACTTTCTGCAGGTCTTTTTACAAGAGAAGCAGAAAATTGTGATCCACTTGGTCTTGGATTTCTTCCTAAAATCGACTTTGATATTATCCTGGACTGGATATCTAACTGTATTGTTTTGTGTCTGTTCAGTCAGTTGGTCGATCAGAGCACTTATGTAGCCCATTTTCAAGATGTCTGCTGTGAAGTGGTCCAGCCTAGCCGTGGTGAAGGTGGACAGTTAAGAGTGGCGATAAAAGGTGCGTCTCTGTCTGTCTGTATGTTTCTCCCTCTACTTATGTGTATACAGTATTTATACATAGAGGTAGTATGCATATGTATAGAGAGAATTAGAATGTATGCCTATATATATATAGATATATATATATATATAGAGAGAGAGAGAGAGTGCACAGTGCCAGTGTCCCGTAATATTCTATCCCCTAAAGAATATCCCCTTGGATGGAATAAACCAGAGTATCCGGGGATAAACCATTCTATCCCCCATCGTCATACACAACATAGTAGCCAAGATGAAAATCCAGTCAAAATCACCAAAACAAAGTAAATTAATTTCAGGTCGATGTACAAACGAAGGATACACAACTTGAAGAATTTTATGTTTACAGTAAATCCAAACAGTATGACTGAATACACTTAGAAACCGCCAATAATGCAAACTAAACTGGATACTCCATTTCGCTAAGGGGGATACTCAATCAATCAATCAATCACTCAATAACTTTATTGCATCAACTGCAGCAACTGAACATCAGAGTTTAACAAACAATGCATCATAAAAAGTTAACATAATATGCTCATACATCGAGAGCGTTGTCAGTTGAGGCAAATGGTGTCCCCGAAGGGACCGATGGTCCCGCTAGTCGGGGATACCCAACAGTGTCTGTCAAAAGGTCCTTTGATGGTTCTTCTAACATTATATATTATTTTATATTGAACTCCTTAATTAACCTAGTCTAGCTTAACTAGTAGTCTCTTCAGCTAATCATATAACATGGGAGAGTTGATGCGTATTCCCGCTCCGTGCTGAGTGACTCTCCCCACCGCAACCCCCGGTTCGTTAGTGTCCTTCCCCGTCAGTGACCATCCCCCGTAGATTCCTCATGTGACTAATAGGTACTCTTTCATTAGTTGCTTAAAGTGATGCCTATTTTTCTCTTTCTGTATGTGAGGTGGAATTGAATTCCAGACCTGCGGCCCCGTTGATTTAATACTAAACGATCTGAGATTTGTACGAGTTTTGATGGGCCTGTAACATGATGCTCCTCTAGTGTTATAGTTATGCGTGTCAGAGGTCTTTGAGAAGTAATTTGCGAAAGACATTGGTAAAGCTCCATTTTCAAAGCGATGGAAGAGGTCTGCTATTTGATAGTTTCTTATTTGATTTATATTTAACAATTTTAGTGTCGTGAAGATCGGATAAGTGCTAGCTCTTGCCTCTACCCCCGCAACTATTTTAATTGCTTTATTTTGTAGAATTATCAACTTGTGCAATCTTGACGGATAGTTTGATGCCCAAATGAAATTGCAATAACTCAAGTAGGGATATATTAACGTATAATAAAGGGATTTCTTTATATCTTCGGGAATCAAATAAGCTATTCTTTTCAGTATACCTATGTTTTTAGCTATTTTTAAGGCTATATGATCAATGTGAGTCTTCCATGTTAAGTGCTGATCTATGATTACTCCCAAGAATTTTGTAGAGTCTACTTGCTCGATAGGACTGCCATTTAGGACCAATTCCCAGCTTACTGGCTTAATTTTCCTGTGGGACTTAAAGATTATAAAGTTCGTTTTATCAGTGTTAAGAGTCAGCTTATTTGCATTAAACCAATTATTTATTTTAGTTAAGTCTTGATTAACAATTTCCATCAGGGCCTCCGGAGATGCATTAGAGTAAACTAGGTTCGTATCGTCGGCAAACAATATAAAGTATAGGTCTGGTGATACCGATGCCAGATCATTGATGTATAGGCTATTAAGAAAAGAAGTGGCCCCAGGTTAGAGCCCTGGGGGACACCAGACGTAATGTACCCAATGTCAGAAATACAGCCATTACATACAACACATTGGGTTCGACCTTCTAGATAACTTTTAAACCAGTTTAACTGGGTCCCCCTAATTCCATAGTGACTTAGTTTTTTTAGCAAGATTCTATGATTGACGTTTGACGGTGTCGAAGGCCTTGGCTAGGTCTAGGAACACTCCGATAGAGTATTCATTACTGTCAATCGCCCTCGAAACCATTTCCTCCATCTCTAAAAGTGCCATAAATGTCGAGTGCCCCGCTTGAAATCCATGCTGGGATGGGTGTATTATATTTTTCTTACGTATGAAGCAACTTAGTCTATCATACATGATCTTTTCGAGAAATTTAGCATAAAATGGCAGAATTGATATGGGTCTATAGTTCACTATAAGTTCCTTATTCCTTTTTTGAGAATGGGCACCACTTTTGCTGTCTTTAATAACTCTGGTACAATTCCATGTAGTAACGAGCTGTTTATAATTTCTGCAAGAGGTCGAGCGATTAAGTGAAGGTGTTTCAGTCCTATATATGGGTCAATATCATCCAATCCTTTAGCGTGGGACTTTTTTAAGTTCATGCCTATACCTAATAGTTCCTCCGGGGATGTTGGAATGATTCCCATGGAAGTTAATTCTGTCTGTGGTAAGTATTCATGGAATGATTTCGCGGTAGGGGGCACTTTATTCGCTAAATTCCTAGGTAAATTTATAAAGTACTCATTAAATTTGCTTGCTATTATGCCTGGGTCCTCAATTCTAGTACCATCGATTTGTATAGCACTTATCCTTGTAGTAGTGTTATTTTCTAACTGCAGCGCTGATCGGATCAGTTTCCAAGTGGTTTTTAAGTCGTTATGACACTTAAGAAATTCTGCCGTGTAGTAAGTCTTCTCTGCAATTTTCCTAAGGGATTTGAATTTGTTTCTGTATTTCGTAAATTTATTTTTATTTTCTATATTTGGATTTTTTAGATATTTAAGATATAAAAGATTTTTTCTGCAGGATTTTAGTAGTCCCGGCGTCATCCATGCTTTCTTGCATGTACTCTTCCCAGGACCAGTCCTACTCCTTAGGGGAAACGCTTCAAGGTACGCCTCCTTATATATCGCAAAGAATGATTCGTATGCCTCATTAACTGCTCCTGTTCGTGCATACCGGATGACTTGGTCCCAGCATGTTTCTTCAAGGCTATTAGCAAATTTTTCTATGCCCTTTTCGGATAGCTCCCTCCGTTCATTATATGCCAAGTCCTTGAAGCTATGTTTTTCATTTGAGAATTGCGCTATTATGGGTAAGTGGTCTGATATGTCTGAAATAATGATTGAGGCGGACAGTAGCTTAGCCCAGTTTGTGCAAAAGATATTGTCTATTAGCGAGTGGGTACTTCCCGTGATCCGTGTGGGCTTGGTAATAGCAGGAAGGTAGTGCTGGGCTATTAGGTTATTGTAAAATGTATTAGTATCTTTATGATCATTGACTTTTAACAGGTCTATATTAAAGTCCCCAAGAAGGGGACTCATTTACTCATTTAGGGGGATACTCTATTTCGTGACACCGGGTTTAGGTATAGTTGATATACGCGGCTACCTAGAGCGGCATTTTTCAGTGTATAGGCCTAACGAGTATACATGTATGTCCACAGACGCATACATTGGTAAGAGCGTAAGCTGCGCGTATCATGCGCCTCTGTGAAAAAGGGCGCGCGGATCGCCTCCCGATGCCAGCTTATTTTCAGAGATTTAAATCTCGGGCTAGCACGGTCCTTGCACGGAGACCAAAATGGCGTGGCGTCCATTCAAACGGGCGAGCAGTGGTGAAGGATCTCACCCGATCAATTCATTGAAAAATGAGCAGGGTCGAGGCCATACGGTCGCTATAGAAAAATCGAGTACATTTATATTTACATACACATACATGAGAGTGAGAGTGAGAAATGAGTCTATACTCCTGTACATGATTGTATGGATCGTGAATTGGGATTTTAGGAGGGTCGCGGTCGAAGGTGATGACCCGCAAGGGTACGCACGGTTCGTCACAACGATCTATTCTACTGAATATTGATTTCTCATGTTTGTGACCCGGCCGTCGAACCCGGGTCACCGTCGTGAGATTATCCGCTCGGCCACGGTGGCGCCGTCCTGTAGATCGTATCAGTAGAGTGACCTATTCAGACGCTCCGGGCGACGCGGGATTTCCGAGACGGTGGAACAGAGAGGGGTGTCGGTTGGGGTAAATTGTTGTAGTTCAATTGTATTCATTATATATGAATTTATGTAACGCCTCTCGAGAGAAAATATAAGAGGCGCCGCGATCACAATCGGACAAAATTGATTTCGTGCTCTTATGGAAAACAGGCGAAGATAGATAAAGGGGACGAATGGATAGTGCACGCGGCCTGTAGCCTTAACGCGTAGGGTGCGGGTTGGAGCTAGCCTTCTCTTCTGAGATTGTTACTGTGTAAAGACTTTGAGCAAGTCATTCACTCACAATTGTTCAGCACCATCGATTGATGCTTGGTCATAAGATAGTGGTGCTTAATAAATACAAGATGATCATTGTCAGCCATTCATTTTAAACTCTGAGCATGAACGAAGACTAACCATCCAAGAAAAATGGTGTCCTTATAATCCTCATTATGTTCATCAGATAAAATAATAGTAATCATTAATAGCAATACGCCGTACCGGTAAAAATGCTAGATTAACAAGGCGCCTGAAGCTGGTGCTGCGGTCCTTTTTTTGTTTAGGGCGGGATCACTGCTGGAAAGATGAATAAAGGACTGTGGAGGATTGAACTTCCATCTTAGGCGAAGCGGGAATCATAAAATACCTCCATTGGTAAGATAGTTGGCGCCACTGTATTAATAATTTGCGAGGGGGCGGCGGGGCGGTAGTCGACAAGAAATCTTGAGATATCTTTCGACCACAGGACCTGGTGAGGATTTGAACTCTCGACTTCCCATTTGACAGTCCAGCACGCTCACCACCACACTATCGGTCATCCCGTTTACGAATCAACCCCGATATATTCCACCTGAACCAATGGCGGCGCCAGGATTTCAGGTTTGGGGGCTAAAGCTAAAAAAACTTCCCTTTTGTCCCCTCCTCGCTGTGATTTGAAGTGATTTCCCATTTTGGGGGTCTGAGCCGCAGTTAGGGGGGGCTAAGCACCCCCTAGCCCTCTGGCGCCGCCACTGACCTGAACATGACACTTATCCGGATATATAAACTCATCCACCGATCACTCTTTCCGTCCATCCATCAATCATCCTGTAGACACAAGTATGGACAGAGTTCGCGACAGCGTAACATTGAAACTCGAGTAGGGTGCGTCATTTCCGATCAACGCTTCCTATGTGCCTGGCGCTGGACGCCGAACAGATAGCCCCCAATATAATTAGATGTTCGCTTAGTTGAAATAATTCTGGTAATTATCTCCAGCGGTAATTGATGGCCGAACGTGCCGACGGTCGCATTTCGGACGACGGGAGCTTCGTGCTAACCCTTCATGGCCAGCAGAGCGTTGCCCGAAACGACGCTATGGAGCTGTGTGTTGATGAGATACAGTGGCGATTATGCCAGTCTCTGTCTTTGGTTTCGGACGAATTTTCTGCCGAGTCATATATTATATATATATATATATATATATATATATATGTATATGTGTGTGTGTGTGTGTGTGTGTGTGTGTGTGTGTGTGTGTGTGTGTGTGTGTGTGTGTGTGTGTGTGTGTGTGCATGTATGTATATTATCTATGTGTATATATATGTGTGTTACACAGTGTCTATGTATGTATATATGTGTATGCATATATATATATATTATATATAGACTTGTATATACATGTATATATTTATATTATATATATATATATATATATATATATATATATATATATATATATATATATATATATATATATATATACGAAGACTCAACAAGCAATGATTGGTTGTCATTACGAGTGTCAATCAGTGAAATTGTTTTATGAAGATATGTGAGGGGACGTGATGCATTTGTGACAGCAGCTGACGAATTGATAAGAGATGCAGAAATACGAATGGAAGAGGTTCAGAACGTAGGTCGATGGTAGAGGCGATCGACCTTCCTTGTGAATACCTACAGAGGTGAGCTGTTGATCGATCGATGCAGCTGTTAGACTGCGCAGCAACTACTAATCAGTGTTTCAATAATTATGTGGTTGGTAGGCCTAACAGTGGGAGCACAGTTGGTAACAAAGGAACTCAATGAAGGATGATAGGCTAAAGCAGAAAAAGATTAAAGATAATTTCAATTTAATTCAGTTTAATTCATGAACCAACATAGTACAATTATGGCAGTAAACGTAGTAATTTGCATTGATAGTGGTTAAGGAGGATACCCAGAAGGGTTAAAGGATCCCGCTAATAGGGTCACCTATAGTAGGTCTAATTGTGAATGATAGAAGGTCTCAATAATGCATGCCAGCCAGTTCATATAATTACAGAAATACTTTGATAATCAGGAAATGGCTTAATTGATAGAAGATCATGACAATGAAGAAGAAGCAGATTGCGAAGATGAATGTTACGATGAATGTTAAGAAGAGGGAATATGAAGAAGGAAAAGAAAAAGAATGCAGTGATTTTTTCAGACGGAACGCTCTGGAACGGCGTTCGGGACCTTTTTCGGCTATTAAAAATAATTTAGTTAACTCAAATTTTTAATACAAATTATGTAGTTACTTTAATTTAAATGAGTGATTTTAATAAGATATTTCATTTTCTAATTTTATTAAGTTTTAAAATTAAGAGGCTGAGGTTTAGCCATTCGGAACCCTTTCATAATTTGTTCAGTTCCGGAAGTTTTTTTTCTAGAAAAAGCATTGGGAGGATGTTAAGAAGAAGAATAATGCTTAGAAGAATGCCACGAAGAAGAATGAAGAAGAAGAATGTAAAGTAGAAGAAGGATGTAGGCCTGAAGAAGAAGAGGAATGCGAAGAATAAGAGGTGACGATGATGATAACGATGATAAAAGCATTGGATGTCCTGGTGACAGTGATGATGATTGATGAGGTGGCGGTGGAGAAGAAGAGTGACGTGGAGATGAGCAATGAGGAAAAGAAGAGCAGTTCACTGGAGCTGACCTTGAGAGGCGGCATGATTATGAAGTGTTAGCAAGTGTTAGCGAATTTCGTAGCCTTGGCACCAACGTTCTCTCTAAAAAATTCCCATTTGCGCGGAACTGGCGGTTTTTTGAGCAACCTAATTTCCGCGAGAGCAATAAAACTGAGCAACACATTTTCAGGAAAATTTGTGACTAAATTTTTACTACAGATTACAGAATTCACTAAATACACGTTTGTAAAAATGTCTTTTTAAACAAGATATGGCTTAAGTAAGTTAATAATTCAGTGGCCATTTAGACAAAACTTTAACTCACAATATGTATTTCCTACGAAAACTTGTGCGGCATTGTTTAATGAGCTGCGCGGCCGCGCTGCCGCGCACCTTAGAGAGAACATTGCTTGGCACCTCAAAGCGGGCGAGTAATCCTAATCCTTGCTGCCTGGACGGTGGAAAGACCAGGGCATGGACTGGTATCATTATAATCATACCAGTGTACGTGTATTCAGTGTAGGCCCCTATTCATTTACGACAGCTTCATGCAAGGAATAGACGTAAAAGCTATAGACGAAAAGAAATTGAAACAGAGGCCAGATGAGTTTTGTTTGCGAATGTCGCTGATAGGCCATGTATCGTATATGACGGAGAATACGTACGAAGAAACGTCTGAAGCAATAAAAGATTTTGAATTCGTAATACATGTCAACACCTGAATAAAACCAAGGTTGTAAAATCTCGCGGCGCCGTACAAGTGCTTCACAGACATAAAGCATGCTTTACAATTTCAGTCATCATTATAATCTTCTTCTCCTCCTCCTCCTTTCCTCCTCCTCCTCCTCCTTCACTTCCTCCTCCTCATCCTTCTTCTTCTCATTCTTCTTCCTCTCCTTATCCTCGTCTTCCTTGTACTACTTTATCATCATCATCGTCTTTTTCGTCTTCTTTTCTTCCTCCTCATTCTTCTTACTCTCCTTTTCTCTTCATTTTTCTACTGCTTCATCATCATCATCATCATCATCATCATCTTCTTCTTCTCCCTCTTCTTCTTCTTCTTCTTCTTCTTCTTCTTCTTCTTCATCATCATCATCATCATCATCATCATCATCATCATCATCATCATCATCATCATCATCATCATCATCATCATCATCATCATCATCATCATCTTCTGCTTTTTCTTAATCATCTCCTTCGTCATCATTTTCCTCCTCATCTTCTTCTTCATCATCTTCCTCCTCCTCCTCTTCCTCCTCCTCCTCTCCTTCTCCTCTTCTTTATCATCTTCCTCCTCCTCCTCCTCCTTCTCCTCCTCCTCTTCTTTTTCTACTTCTCCTCCTCCTCCTTCCTCCTCCTACTTCCTCCTCTTCTTCTTCTCCGCATTCTTCTTCGCATTCTTAGCATTCTTTATCTCCTTCTTCTCCTTCCATACGAAATCGAAATAGATCGCGTTGTGTAGCTGTGCGTAACATCGTCATCTGCCACTAAGAGTGCCTCCTTGTAATTCCAGTACACCATGCACACAAATCGCTCGTAGGGCCTAACACGACGATCGGAGACTTATCAGAAGCGAAAGTCTCTCTGGTCAGTGGCAACGTTTGAAAAGTGCACTGATAGGCCCCAGTTCCACTAATTTAGAAACGGAAACGACTCTCGAATTGCCACCAGATGGCTGTCTTTGAGTACATCATCTAGCCATGCATCTGGATTTCGACCGACGTCCGCGCGAGGAGGACGAACTTTACTGTTGTCGGATTCACTTGCCCCTTTAGCGAAATACTCAGCAATCATAAGATCGTAATAAGTAAGTAGGTAAGTAGTCTTTATTTGCATCCGACAATTGCACATGCATTACATTGTATACTATACAACAATTACATACATTTAAAAAAATAAACTATAATGGAAGCAGATTATAAAGTCACACATGCACAACAATTAACCAAATAATATAATTAAACATACATCAATGAACAAACCTACTTTTAAACAATTTAGATTTAACAAAAGACAGCATGAAGGAATGTCCTCTTTCGAGGTGTGTACTTCTCCTAATGAAGTAAATTACATTACCTTAACTTCCTTGCTTTACCATACGTTCATAACTTTAACTGACCTATCCTTACCTTGCTTTATACTTTTCTTAGTGTCTTTCTGACCTTACCTTCTATAGCATTTACTTTACTATGCCATCAATCCCATACTGTTACATTTGCGGTAACTTCCATTTTCTTACCCCACCTTCCGTACTTCCCCATACCATCTTACATACCTAAGCTGCTGAATTACCAAACCTTTAACTGACGTGACATCACCGTAGGCTACGTTGTCTTATGTATATTAATATCTTACGGTTACGGAGTGCAAGTATGAAGAGTATCAATCACCAGACTCGACTGTTTTAGTTTCTGGTCGTTTATCTATCTACGGTTTGAGAATGAAATAAAAAACATACAAACCTGCCAAGAAAAAAATATGATTTATTCGGAACGCAATCGTTTTAGTTTCTTGTCGTTTATCTATCTACGGTGAAGCTGACCATAAAATCGCTCGCTGTAGAACACGTCATCGAAGTTCGTTCGAGGAGCTAGAGTTCCTCGAAGAGCCAGCTGGAGTCATTTTTCCGGTGATACTCATTTAAGTGACTTATTTTTATTATTTCTCTGCCTGTTTGGGTTACGATTACATACTTAACATTACATACCAATCCATGATTCAACACACGTGTACTTTATGTATGTAGTATATAATATATATATATATATATATATATGTATATGATATATATATTATATAGGTTGGCATATATCTATGTATGCATGTGTGTATGTAAGTATGCATGCATGTATGTATGCGCGTATGTCTGTATGTCTGTATGCATGTATGTATATATGTATACGCGGCAGGCCTATGTATGTATCGCACAACGAATATGATCATTATCGTAATATAAATTTGCAATAATAATTACAATTGATAATAATAGGATTTGGCTATAGGTAGACCTATGTAGGTAATACCCTATATATACGAATATATCTATAAAAATATTGAATGGGCTTATGCTACAGGAAGCTTAGGAGTGCATATTTCATATAACGTATCGTTTACATAGCGCCGTATACAATATAGTTATATATATATATATATATATATCTATATATATATATATATATATATATATATATATACATGTATAAATCACATAGCCTATCAGGCTATCAATATATTGTATTATATATACCTGTAAACTTATACAGTTTTTATACATGTACTGTATTCATAAAGTAGGCTATTCACAGAATACTCGTGTAGTCTACTTTCTCCTACTTTTAGGGAGCTACTTACGCCTGCATGAGACACATTAGACAGACCCGTGCGGGCGGGCCAGGCGTCTAATATTTCCGAACCGCGAGCCCCTCCATAAAACATTCTTTTTACAGTAACCTATATCAGCCTTGGTTCTTTGCTATCATCAAAAGACGACGTTTTTATGCCACGAAGACGAGAGATCGTTGACGGAAAACGCTGTCCAGCCAACGTATCGAAGCCGACCCAACTGCAGGCCGTATAACGTGACCGTGGATATTTAATTGTTCTCTCTAGTGCGTCAGACTTTCCGACTACAACTGCTGCCTGGTCCGTTTCGGGAACCCAGGCGTTTCTCGTTCGGGACCGTGGTTCCATTTAGCGGACCATCAAATGGAACTGTACTCGATGATCCGAAAAACTGCTTGTCCATGAAACATAATCTCCGCCATAAGTACTGCCGTTTTGATGTGCAAAGTGATATTGATACGCAGAGGAGTTTTGTGGGCATGCATGTGTGCATTGAGTCGGTTTTGCTCTTTTGGTTTATGGCGGGTCCTCTTTGTACAATGCTTTATGCTCCCGAATGAGGGTCGACAGCGTGCGAGAGTAATTCTTTGCTTCGGTTGTAGTTTGGCCGAAACAAATGCTAGATTTCCTCAGAGTGTGTTTTAAAAGTACAAGATTCGTTCAGAGAAGGCTGAGTGGAGAGAGGAGATGAACGAGGAGCACGTGAGGGAGGAGAAGCAGGAAGAGGGGAAAGATAAGAGGAGGAGGAGGAGAGAAGCAGATGAAGAGGAGTAGGATAAGGAGAAAATGGATACAGCAATGAGAATGAGCGGAAAGAGAAATAGGAGGATGAAGAGGAGGGGAGCAGGAGGAGGGAGAGGAGGAGGAGGAGGAGGTAGGTGACAGTAAACTAAAGAAAACTGAGTAGGGATAAGAGAAGGAGGAAGAGAATGAGGAGGATGGGAGCAATGAGAATAATGCGGAGAATAAGGTGGAGGAAAAGGAGGAAACGGTGCAGAGGAAGAAGATAAAAAAGAAGAGTGGAAGGAGGAGAAGAGCTGGATAATGTAGAGATAGCTATGAGGATGATGATGAGGAGCATGAGAGATATGAGGAGGATTAGGCGTAGAAGAAGTGGAGGAAGATGGTAACGGTGGTTATGATGATTATACGGAAGGAGGAGGAGAAAAACAAGGAAGAGCTGGCAAAAGAGGATGGTAGTGGTAATGAGTATGATGGAAGAGGAAAAGGAGGAAGACCGGTACGAGGAAGAGAGAAAGGGAAAAGAGAAGGTAGAAGGAGGAGGAAGAGAATAGAGGTGGAGGAGTGGGAAAATGAGGATGGTGAGAGAGTAGGAGTAGGAGTAGGAGGAAGGTGGCGGCGGCATCGGCGTTGGTGCCATCAAAGTGCTGCCCTCGATTCCGGTGCCTCCACCGCCCCTGCCACGCTGTTGTTGCTGCAGCGCTGCTGTGCTTCTGAGTGATGCGAGAGCATGCGATGGCAAAAGCCAAAGAGATGCCGCTGCAACGAAAGCATAAAATGTCTCTCTCTGATCCGACGAACCATCGATGACGGTGCCTCGGTTGCTGCCGCTGCTGCAACTGATAAAAGCCGACGTGCTCAGAATAAGTCGAGATGCGCGGAATTAAGATACGGATGTTTTAATGGTTTGAAGCAAATAGTCCTGCATGTTGATGGCGCACGGCCCTCTTGCAAACAGGCTGAGTGTGCGATACTTAATTCGTACACTCAGCAGAGGGTCAGATGAGGTAAGGTAAGATTAGGTTAGGTCTAGGTAGGTCTGGTTAAGCTAGTTTAAACCAGGTTTAGCTAGGTTTGATTCTTCAATCAATCAATATTCGTTAATTGAAAATAATCAAGCTGAGACAGCCGCAACTTAAGAATATGAACTGCCACGCAAAGACGACAAGAATTTTATTTCAAGAATCCTTTATAAGCGAATTTCGCTGTGACGCCATAAGCCAACTCTGTTTACTTCATTTTTTATTATAATTCTAGTTTGTAACCTTTCTGCAACTGTGTGCGGTGTGTCATCCTTGAGTTAGAATTTACAATAAAACGAATAATAATATATGTAGTATTAACAGTTTTACGACGATATCATATGCATTTGGTTTCCCAGTCACTATTAGTACACGCTCGTCGCTAAAGTGTTAAACTAGGTTAAATTTCGTTCGGTAAGGTTAAGTTACCGGTAATGTTAACTTGATTCTTACACTCAGCACAGGGTCAGATAGGGAAAGTAAGATTTGGCTTTTGTTAAATTTGGTTATATAATGTTAAGACAGGTTTAGTCAGGTTAGCTTTGGTTAAGCTAGGTTAGATTTCGTTGGGTAAGGTTAAGTTGGGTTTTAAGGTCAGACAAAGTAATGTGAGATCAAGTGATGTTAAGTTAGGTAACGCTGGTCTTTTTGTAAGGTTCGCTAGTTTACTTTTATTGTCAGGTAAGATTATGTATGATTCACCTGCACCTCCTACTCCTAGCCAACTCAGCTATAATGAGCACACTGACAGTACAATGGCAGTGGGAAGATGAGACGGCGAGGGAGAGGACTGGCCCACATGTATGAAACGCCGTTCATTGCTTGTTCATTTATTCTTCGCAACTGAAAATTACTGAAATAACTTTCCATTGATTCACATTTATTTTCGATTTCAAGTTCTCATTTGCAAGACTTGCTGTGGTCAGGTAGGGCAAAGTCAGGTTAGTTCAGGAAACGTAAAGTAATAAAAAATCAGTGAAAGATAAGGAAAGATAATAAGGTATAAGGTAACACCAGGTAAGCTTAGGTTAGGTATAAGGCTACGTAACATTAAGTAACAATAAATAGGTTACATAAGGATAGTTAAGTGAGATAAGATAGTACTTCTAACATATATGTGTATATATATATGTATATATATATATGTGTGTGTGTGTATTTATGATGTATATGTAGGCTACTATTCGTTTTCAAAAGAGGCGCTATATAAATATGTCATTACAATTACACTTCAAAGTATATATAATTATAGAGTTTAGATATATGTAGATTTGGTTATGAGCTTTCAAAGGTAAACTCGCCACATGGGTTGATTTGCCTGGACATTGAACTACATCATACATTATACATTATATTCAGCAAATATATATATATATATATATATATATATATATATATATATGCATATATATATATATATATATATATATATATATATATATATATATATATATATATATATATTTATATATATATGCATATAGTATAATGGGTAATTCTTATTATCTTGGATTGATATAATATATATATATTATATGGATAGGCCTATATGACCAAGTTATTTTTTAAATTTGTGCGTTAAGGTGTGCTGGCGTGTGTGTACTTCAAAGACAAAGTTTGGGATTCGTCAAGATACGTCGTTTGCAAAATCTAGCAGTAGGCAGCACTGTCTCGATCTGTACGCCCTGATACCACCACCATCCTTACAAGAACCGTACCATTATAATGGACAGTAAGTTGGTACAGAGAACCGTTGTCCATTATAATGGACAGTAAGTTGGTACAGAGAACCGTGTCCATTATAATGGACAGTAAGTTGGTACAGAGAACCGTTGTCCATTATAATGGACAGTAAGTTGGTACAGAGAACCGTTGTCCATTATAATGGACAGTAAGTTGGTACAGAGAACCGTTGTCCATTATAATGGACAGTAAGTTGGTACAGAGAACCGTTGTCCATTATAATGGACAGTAAGTTGGTACAGAGAACCGTTGTCCATTATAATGGACAGTAAGTTGGTACAGAGAACCGTGTCCATTATAATGGACAGTAAGTTGGTACAGAGAACCGGTCCATTATAATGGACAGTAAGTTGGTACAGAGAACCGTTGTCCATTATAATGGACAGTAAGTTGGTACAGAGAACCGGTCCATTATAATGGACAGTAAGTTGGTACAGAGAACCGTTGTCCATTATAATGGACAGTAAGTTGGTACAGAGAACCGTTGTCCATTATAATGGACAGTAAGTTGGTACAGAGAACCGTTGTCCATTATAATGGACAGTAAGTTGGTACAGAGAACCGTTGTCCATTATAATGGCAGAGGCTTAATAGACTTCTGTGTCACACAGACTGTGTGTGATTATAGGAAAGATCGTGCACTTTTGCTGCTTTGTTTTCGGTCAGACAGAATTTAATACGTCTCATTCTCAAGCTATAAAGTATAAAGTATAAAATTAAAGCATCGATGGCGCTGAGCAACTATGAATGAATGACTTACTCAAGGTCCGTATGCATAGTGACCGCCTGAGTGGAATCTCGAAATTGTAGGCCTAAACTCTCCCCGTTACAAGACGAAGGCTACGCGAAGTCTGTATTTAAAAGTAAAGCCCCCATGCCCCCCCAGTGGCTCGCAGAGGTCTCGCTCATTTCCCGCTCATTTGAACTTGCTCCTGTACACGGGGACAGAGCATTGCAGGATTGCTGGTGGAGAAGGGTAGCGAGTGGATAGAGTGCTCGGCCTGCTAGGCGAAGTCTGTATTTAAAAGTAAAGCCCCTATGCCCCCTCTATTCCCTCTACTCAGGCGATCACTGTATATGGACCTTGAGCAAGTCATTAATTTACAATTGCTCAGCGCCATAGATATTGTGTTGTAGGGTCGTGTGCACTCCTCAGCTTTGGAATCAGGGCAATATCAAATACAGTTGTATTGCATTGTACTGTACTATGTGGTACCAACTTATACTTAAACTGCTTGTTGAGAGAAGCGCACATGCGCAAACAACTTTCCCAGGGTCTCGATCAACTCAGTAGGTGCAAACCCGATCACATGATATCAGATAACATAACAGGAGATTAAATCCGATCAGATCATAAACTTTCAAAAGTCGACGCCATTTTGGTTGCTTTTACTAGACATAGGCCCTACTACGGCGAGTGATGTGCTCAGGCAAGTAAGCGGTGCACGGATGGACAGCTCGGCGCCGATAAAGCGTGTATAAAATGGCCGTGCACCCGAATTCGGTTTGGCTTCGATCAATCAGTGAACAGTGAACGTAAAACAAGTTTCATTTTCTCCGTATCTTCTTCCGTCGTCCACGTCTCATGTGATCACCTCTGACTCGGAGAAGCAGTCGATACGACCTTCGGAAATTGCGGAATCGATTGTTTAGACGACTAACGAGTCTCTGATCGATACAGTGCAAAACGGTTATTTACTCACGTCCTACCTATATACGCTCTTTCCAGTACATTGTGAACAGAAAAAAGAACATTTATCTATTGTAAAACTTAACTAAGAAGAGTTTAACTACAACTCGCTTAATCGAGACTAGTGTTTGTTTTGTTGGCCGGTTTGGTCTGTGTATTTTCCTCATCAGTATGTTACTGTGTAAAACTTGGCTGCAATAAAAACACTTGACTTGATTTTCAAAATTAGAAACAGTTATGCCTACAGTAACTGTTAAGATTAGCGGCACGGTTAAGTCAATCGTGCAAGATGATGACCAACTGGTAATCGAGTCTTCAGGCGGTCAGTTGCTTGTGCATAATTTAAGCCCTGTGTTGAGGGACTTGAGGTCGAAGACGAAGGGCACTCCTAAGAGAAATTATAGTTAAAACATAATTTAATCAAATCGGTAATGAATGAGCTCAAATTCTCCTAGTTTGATTAAACGTGAATGAGAAGATCTATTAGTAATTGGCATTGGCGTTGAAAGACATACGAGTTTGATTCTGGGAATCAGGGACTCCCTGTGGAGGTCAAATAGACGTAATTAACCCGTTAATGACCGCGTCCTTTTAAAAGGACAGTTATATTTGCTTACTTATTTTTAATGTCAGATCATGCTAATACAAAGTCTTTGTTTTCTACCATCCCTCAGATGTTGGTAAACAAATAGCTGTGCAGAAATTTCTCCAAGTTTTTGATTTTACTTGTGTTTTTAACACTCGAAGTTGCGAAATATTTGATTCCAGAAATGCCGCCAATCAAGAAGAAATGGTAATTTATATTTACTAATTAGCGATTGTATAAAATAGTTTATTTTGGAGTTTTGTGTAGCTAATAGATGACTGTTTACCATGATCATTTCATTTTGCCAAAAAAAATTTTTTTCGTTATGGAAAATTTATGCGAAAACTTGCTGTCCTTTTAAAAGGACGCTGAGCACGAATGGGTACGGGTTTTGGTTGAATGTGCAAAACGGTCACTGACAGGCTTGCGTTGTTAACACTCATCATTATTCATGTCCCAAATTTAGTATCTTGCCTGACTTTGCTAATTCTATGGTCATTGTGTCTCTGATCTAATCTAATGGCTTCTATAGCGCCGTTTTTACAATATCTTAGACATCAGACGATGATCGCTTCATGCGAAGTCGCAATCCAAAATCATGTTCCATTGGAAAGCCGGGTTGAACTCCGATAGATCAGAGAACCAGAAGCAGGGTTATGGTGGGCATGCACTTTCAAAGAGATGAACAGTTTCTAATGTCTTTTTATAGGTACACATTGAAAGAAGTGGTCGCAATGATTGAAGATGCCCATGCCGCTGTGTCCGCTGACATCGTCATAACTCCACCATCAGATGATGAAGTGTCTGCTGAAGATTGCGATGTGATGTAACACCAATCACCTTTCTCGTGCTCAACTATCTGCTAAAACTGAAGCAAGAATCCACACAGCGTCTTACAAACCAACAGAAATACAGGAGGATGAAGATTCAATGGACAGTTCAGGTGACGATGCTCCTACGACTCCACACACTTCCACCATCTCACCTGCTGCTCCAAAACAAAAGAAATTTGATTAAAAACATGCTGAACAGTCAACCTGGAAATGGAGAAGTGGAGATCTATCTGAGGATTCTACATGTTCTGGTATGATTGCAGATAAACCCAGGTTTCTACTTGTAAACCTGACTGGAGCCCTGTTGAGTTGTTTGAACTCTTCTTTGATGATGATGTCAGTCTAATGGTCACAAATAGTGAGAAGTATGCAAGAGAACAGAAAGATGATCACTCCTATGAACCAAACAATGAAAACATGAAATTGTTCCTTGCAATTCTGTTGCTCAGTGGCTATGCCATTCTCCAAGAAGTTGCATGTACTCGGAGCATCAGCCAGACATACTGAACGCAGCTGTCGCAAAAGCCATGACAAGAAAAAAGTTGATACACTGGCTTCAAACTGTCATTCTGCAGCGCCATCATCAAACAAGACGTTGGTCAAACAAGGACAAGAAGGTCATCTCTGTCCCTCAACCACATTTGGTCAGTGCCTACAACAAATACATGGGTGGAGTTGATCGTCTCGACCAAAACATTGCAACCTACCTGATATCTATCCGCATCAAGAAGTGGTGGTGGCCAGTCTTCTCCTTCCTGGTCAGCGCATCTGTTAACAATGCTTGGTTGCTGTATAGACAGAGTCCTTCCAATGAGACTCAGAAACTCGACTTCTTGGAATTTACAATGAGCATTGTCAATGCCTACCTTCTCAGATATTCAACCCGATTAGACAGCAAGCATGGAACCTGCCTACTGCAGAGAAATGAGTGCTGCCAAATGTAAGATTTGACAACATGGATCACACCATCGAATGCACTCCAAAGCAGAGGAAGTGTGGACATTGTGGCAAAAAGTTTCAAGGCAGTGTAGAAAATGTCATGTTACCTTACATGCTTTGCCACCTTCCACAGTAAATGAACTGAAATGTTACCATCGCACCATGTTGAAAGCTGAAACAATCAGTACTCAATGCTGTCAGATACTGACATAACATCAAACAACATTGGCACTATGATACTAAGTCCAACTGATCAGTATTATTTTTGTTTTGGCATTGCACAGCTGTTTCTATTACTAAGACATGCCATATAACAACACAGTTGATTCTAAGTAGCGTTTTGGTCTCGTATGTGCATTCGTCCTTTTAACCCTTTCCGGTCTAATAAAATTTTTGTGCCTTCCTAAATGTCCCATGGGGTGGGACTGTGGACCGGAAAGGGTTAAAAGGACACCAGGATATCTCAACAACCAATAAAGATATCTGTTCACATTTTTGGCCCTAATGTACTTTCATTACAAGGAATCAAAGTACCAAAGGATATAAAAATCTGGCCACTGAATAAAAAGTGGTCATTAACGGGTTAATTACTTTGTAGCTGTAGAAGTCTCAATTTGCAACTAATATTGTTGTGCTAAAATTCAACAAGTTCTGAATTTCCCAGTTTCACTAGTAGGCCTACACGAATATTTTCAACTTAATAATGTAGTCGTTTTTTTATTTTTCCTTACATTCTGCCACTTGAAATTCTTAAATTTGTAAGGTTTTGTTAACCTTTTTTGTTAAGTAATTGTGTTGGTTAGTAATTACTGTAACTGTCCTTTTCAGCCGGGGCTGGGTAGGAATACACACAATGAATGAAAGAATGCGTACTGGTCCGATTCTTAAACGCTCCATTAAAAAACCTTGGCCTTGGGCGGCATATTCTTAAATCTGCCTCTGAATGCCTGCTCAATATTGAAACTTTCCTCTTCCATGATTTACCTGATTGGGTTGAGCGTTCGCCTTGAACCGCGGAAAGTGCGGGTTCGATCCTCCTCTGAGATAAAAAAAATGCTTCTCAGGATCAGAGGAGCTCTTTAGTGCATAGGCATGTCCCACACTAGGCTGAGATTTGGCTGTTGATCCCTTGGCAGATCCGACAGAGCTGCCTGCAGAAAGCGTCCACATGGCTTCCTCTGGCCAGACTTTCTTCTGCCAGCTCAACCTTTTCGTCGACTCATTACTGCTTGTCTGCCCTAACAGACAGATTTTTTGTATTCTTTGTTGAAAGAGTTGGAGCAACCGATCGGTGATCTGAATCGCACTACAGTCTGTGCAAGACTCCGCAGTTGGCAACTGCCCTTAGATGATGGATCAAGATTAATGGTAGAAAATGTCAAGCCACATAGGGATACTCCCCAAAAATTCTAACCGGATTTGCACGAATCCCAGGACTCAGTCAGAGCAAGGTTGGAGGCAGCTGCCCTTGCCCCCTGGCGACGCTAATAGTAATTGAAATAAATCTATAGATTCGTTTTTTGGTTCGCGATGTGCATGTAGCCATCGGCAGTACCTGGTTATGTGACGCATTATATAGATTGGTCTGAAAGATAGCTGTGTGTGTATGTGCGTATGTGTGTGTATGTGCGTGTGTGTGTGTGCGTGTGTGTGTGTATGTGTGTGTTTTGGTGCGCTGAAGACGAGTAGAATTGTAAGCTTCAAGTTGATCTCTCGTCACTTGGTTGCTATTATGACAGTCTTATTTGATGCGGCACAGAGACGACTTATATGGTGCCCTTAGGCGATTGGCAAGGACCTATATTATATGCAGTAGGCCTACTGGAAACTCCTTAAGTCCTTATAAAACGTCCCGTGACTAACTTTTGGGCGATAATCGTTGGTCAGGAAAATGTCGTATCTTGTTTGCATTACAAGCGCATTCAGTTAATTAATTATAGGTCTATTTATGAAGGTAAATCCACAAATAATTATATTTGTGGAGATTTAAAACACCATATTTCATATCAGGAACAAAATTTGAATTTGGGCTACATCTGTGGATAAGTGTGACACGGATATGGAATTATTTCCATTCCTCTAAATATAGATTCCTTGGGCGACTTAGATCGGTAAAGTTATGAAGAGCACTTGCTGTGGCAACGTAGGCCTGTCACGTTTCAGGACACTTAATATAACGCATTGATTACATTGTACCTCACACGTACAAGCGCATTTGCATACAAGTCGATTGCCGATAGGCCTATATTTGGAACGGACTCCGTGCCCACACAGTGTTTAGGTTGAAGTAACGCAAACATCGTGTAATTAATTGTAGGCTAATTGTAATGAGTGACTTCTATCGCGCCGGTGTCTAATACACAAGGGAAAAACCGATGGCACGCAAAATCTCAGCCGCAGTCAGTTATATTCTATCCAATTGTTTTAATTCTGTTGTTCTTTTAATTAATTAATTTAGTTAATAGTGCGTTTTCTAGAGAAAAGATTCCGGAACTGAACAAATTCAGTTAGTCATTGTGGAACTGCTTTGTCGTTGGATTTTTTGACGGGGCTATTTTGGTCATTGGCGATTTTCACGGGGCTGTTTTGACGGGGTGCCGACCTCAGTTGTTTGTAACGAGCGAATATATTATGTAATATATTGTGTGTGTCTGTGTGTGTGTGTGTGTGCGTGAGTGTGTGTGTGTGTGTGTTTTGTAGTGTGTGCTTAGGGGTTAAGTAGCTAATCTAAAAGGAAAAATGTGACCAGCCACTCTTAAATGCCATATTTGCAAACAGCACTTACACAATGCTCATGGACTTTAGCTGTCCAATGCACACGTAAAGGGACCTATTAGACTACAGACTAGCCTATACAGCACAGCTCGACAGCAGAAAGCAATTTCAGAGTCGCTTTACAGAACCATCAATCCTCCAACTGTCTGGGTTA
>JACEVL010000174.1:1150000-1152500 GCA_020284085.1 Aporrectodea caliginosa | reverse complement strand
CGATTAACCGATTAAGTTTAGAGAGACGGTTAATGGGGGTAAGAGAATCTGTCCTGTAGATGAACAAATGCGGACCATTACAGCTGTTTAGAGCCAGGGTTCGTTGTTACTATACATGTAGACACTGGCGATAGTTACTATCTAGATTATATTTTAGGTTCGAAATGAGGTTTCTCAAGTGTTACCCAATACTATGACGTCTCTACTTTCACTCACTCACTCACTCACTCACTCACTCACTCACTCACTCACTCACTCACTCACTCACTCACTCACTCACTCACTCACTCACTCACTCACTCACTCACTCACTCACTCACTCACTCACTCACTCACTCCTCACTCACTCACTCACTCACTCACTCACTCACTCACTCACTCACTCACTCACTCACTCACTCACTCACTCACTCACTCACTCACTCACTCACTCACTCACTCACTCACTCACTCACTCACTCACTCACTCACTCACTCACTCACTCACTCACTCACTCACTCACTCACTCACTCACTCACTCACTCACTCACTCACTCACTCACTCACTCACTCACTCACCCACCCACCCACCCACCCACCCACTCACTCACTCACTCACTCACTATCACTCACTCATTCACACACTCATACCTGCTGTCGCTCTGTTTTTCTCTTTCTCCCTCTGTCTCCTTCACACTCTGTCTCTTTTCCTCTCTGGAGATCTGTGTCTATCTCACTCCTTTCTTTCTCCCTATCTCTTACACTCTCTCCCCCTCTCTCTCCCCTCTCTTCTCTCTCTCTCTCTCTCTCTCTCTCTCTCTCTCTCTCTCCCTTTAATCGTGTTCTGACACTTCCCTCAGAGTGACAAACAAGACGCCTGTGCAGCCAAACATAATAGCACCCTTTACGAACCTCCCAACGGTCTACACACATTCAGTTAGAATATTTATACCTGCATCCCCCTTCGTTCGCCAGTTTCACCTTCAGGTCTGACTTTTACACCTAACGGCGCAAATGCGATATTATGGAGTCGACTCGTGTTAATGGCCGCAGTTTCCCATCGGCGTCGTGTGCCCGTTGGAAAACAGCTTCCTGGGTATAACCTTCGATCGATCGGTCGGTCCAGCCAACGGGGAGCACTGTAATGGGTCGGTCTTTAAGCGTCGGCTCGAGTTTAAGCTGTAATTAAGTTGGCGCGAACTTCGCAGATCTGTTAGGCGTCGGACACGTCCGAAGTTTATGCGCTGATTATACTGCCCGATGCTAATGTCGCTGACGATGTTTTTCTTGTGATGCTGATAAACCCTCATTGTACCTGTCATTCGAGAGGAGGGAGAGGGAGAGGGAGGGGGAAGGAGTCCAGCTATAAAAGCAACGTCGTTACTGCCAGCGACGTCTGGTGACAACGGCGTCGTTAGAAAGAGCAACATTGGCAACGGCACTATAGCAACCGCGACAACAGAACGTCATTCGAAGTGCAACGTTGACAACGGGATCGTTAAGCGTGTGTCTGCGGTTGTTCGTTGCGTTGTTGTGCTCTGCACTGGTTGTATTGATGTTGTCGTTTCGACTCACTGGAATGGCAACCAACTGCAACGATAAAATCGGCACTGGACACTCTACACTCAGTCTGCTCAGTTTCAATGTTGTCGCAAATGCTGCAACCGCACTGCAACAGTTTGCAACTGCAGCATCATTCGATAAACTGTATTATATAGCAACACAGCAAACCCACAGAAGAGTCATCATCATCATCATCAATAGCCCTGGGCTCAGTGCCCATAGGTGTCCGATGCCTTCTTCACAATGTCTCTCTATTCGACTCTGTTCTTGCTTCATCGTTCAGCATCTGTGTTGTATGCTTCAACTCTGCTAACGTATTCCTTGGACCGATATTACTTTTTCTTCACTTTTGATCTGGTCCATTTTTGACATCGGATTTCAATCGTCTTTGTTTTTACTGCCAGAGTATCGACACCCATCTGGCAAACCTTCTTCCTTTATCCGGGCTTAGGACCGGCACAGGGTGCTGCTGGCTTGTAGCCCCCTGTGGTGGAGTTCGACAGAAGAGTAATAACACTTAATTAACAACTACAATAAAATTAACAGTTACAGCAGCGTCTCAGCTCAGCTGCTCTATACACGCAGTTATGCCTTTGTCATTAGGAACACCTGTTACGCCTGTTGTAGGTATAAAAAACTCGCAGTGACCGGTAGCAGGTTACAGGTATTTGTAGAAAACTATGGCAAAAGTATGACGTTTATTATTATAGTGGCATTAGAGTGACATAGCATATCAAAGGCAGGTGGATGCTGTTGTACTGATTCATTCATTCGTTCATTCGGGAATTTATTCGGGAATTTGATTGTGGATGGATACAGTAAACTGAAGGTGTGAGTTAAGCATTAAGAGGAGTGGCTCCATTATCCTTTTGAATCTGTCCAGGGGCAGAGAACTTGAGGAAGAGAAGAAGTGTAATGTCGGTTGGTCGTCCGAGATTCGAGGTTGTTGTGGACCAA